>VZTN01021371.1:1226804-1236917 GCA_013400515.1 Erpornis zantholeuca | reverse complement strand
GGCCCCTGCTCCGGCCTGATCCGACCCGACCCCCGTCCCAACCGCGGCCCCGGCCCCTGCCCCGGCCCGACCCGCCCCCCGCGGGCTCGGCCGGGTCCAGCATCTGCCGTGTCTCCCTAGGTACTACTCGGGCGAGAAGAAAGCCCCGGTGCTTACCGTTTTCATCGGCGGCAACCACGAGGCTTCCAACCACCTGCAGGAGCTGCCCTACGGCGGGGGGGTCGCGCCCAACATCTACTACCTGGGTAAGGTCCCTCCGCTCCCGTCCCGATCCCCCGGCCGTTCCCTTCCACAGTCCCTGCCCTGCCCGGCCCCTCCGTGACCGCCCTCCCGTGTCCCGCAGGTTACGCGGGCGTGGTGCGGTTCCGCGGCGTGAGGATCGGCGGCATCTCGGGCATCTTCAAATCTCACGACTACCGGAAAGGTACCGGGGCAGCGGGACCGGCCGGGCGGGCAGCGGAGAGGGGAGAGCCGGAGCCGCGATGGGGTAGCAGGGTCTGGCTATGCTCAGCCCCGAACCGTCTCTTAGCCTGGAAACCACCCTTGGTTAAATGCACGGATTTTTCTGGAGTTGGTAGATGAGTCAGTAGCTGCTCAGCGACCACAGCATTCCAAGACGCCTTCGGAAGCATTGTTGAAACAGTGTTGATTTTTCCGTGGCAGTGTCCTTTCAGCGTGCAGTGCAACGCCATTAGGTTTTCCTTGGGTGAAACTGTTTATAACTGTGACACTATGTAAGTGTGCTGTCCTGTCCTGAGGTTTAGGGTCAGTACATCTGCTTTCTCCCGGTTATGTGGGTGTGTATTCAAGAGTCCTTCCTGGGAAGGGTGGCAAAAATCTTGTCACAGATGAGACCACATGTCAGTGAGTAGAAGATAGTTTACTTTTTCTCATCTCAGTGCTTGAAAGAGTGGCCCTTGTGGTTACTGTACTGTGCTGTCTTTACTAACAAACTGCTTTGGAGAAGCTTTGCAGGTGGCTTTCAAGCTGAAAAGTACTGAACCAGTTTTCTAGAGCACTTGATTCTGTCTAATACCTGTCAAAGCTAATTAAATTTGCTGTTGTCAAGGAGGCACTTTATATGTCCAAATATTCATGAGGGAGATAAGACTAGACTCTTTTGCCAAGAACTAAAAAAATAGTTTTTCTGTTAATTCTGTAAGAGTATGTAGGAGCTATGCTAGGCATTCATGTTTTTTGTCCCAAGGCAAAGTTGGAAACTCATCCCTTTTGTCAGGGTACATGTTGGTGCTTCCGGAAGCTGTGGGCAGTGACAGGGGATGTTTAGGCTGCTGCTGAACCTGTTAAGCTGTAGTTTCATGGTGGGTGGCAGCACTCTGAACAATCACAAAAAATCACAGCCTTGTGTGACCTCAAAAAGCTGCTGTTTAGGAGGAAACTAGTGATTCAGGGAACTATTTTTGTTTTCAACATTTCAGGCCACTTTGAGTGCCCACCATACAATCAGCAGACCATCAGAAGCGCTTACCATGTGAGGAACATCGAAGTCTTCAAACTCAAACAGGTCAGTGAAAAGCCTACTTTTTAAAATAAGGGTAATTTTCATTAATTTAGAAGTAGGAAGTTAAAACTACTCTGATCAAGTATGCTGGATATTGAACCAAAACTTGCTTTAACACATCGATCAGACATCTGAGGGATGTGTCCTTTGAGGAAGAATATTGTGCTTAGCCATTATCCCATTTAAATAAAGCTCTTAAAAACATCATGAGGAAGAAGATGCCTTTGTGGGCAGAGAACTTGCTCTCTAGCTGTTATTTCCTCTGAGTGCCTTGCTTGTGGTGATGATATGAACTCTTTCATATCATATGAACTCTTTCATAAGGCAGTGTAAAACACGGTTGCCTGCCCAAAGTAATTTCTAAGCTGCTTTGTCAATATGTTGTATTTATTCCATGTGCTTTTTGGCCTGACAGCTGAAGCGTCCCATCGATATATTTATGTCACATGACTGGCCAAGGAGCATCTATCACTATGGAAACAAGAAACAGCTCCTCAAAATGAAATCCTTCTTCCGTCAAGAAGTGGAGAGCAACACGTTGGGAAGCCCTGCTGCTTCAGAGCTTCTGCAACACCTGAAACCCACCTACTGGTTCTCAGCACATCTCCATGTTAAATTTGCAGCTTTCATGCAACACGAGGTAAAGGGGGACAGGAAATTAAGGATGTATGTGTCCCAGGCACACTTTAAAATTCTAGTGGAGGTAATCATGTCCAGAAAAGCAATTTAGTGGCTTTTGTTTTAAAAACTCATTTTAAGCCATGAAAGATTAAGTGGTGTAAGGACTACTATTTTATGTAAATTAAAGAGATGTTATAAATGAGGGGTGTAACTCCCATCTTCTTCAGGAGCAGCATGCAATAGCTAAAGTTATTGTTCTTGAAACTTGTTAATTTAACTGTATAGAAAAGCACTCTCCTGCTCTGTTGGGAAAGGAGACAACTTCAAAATAGGTGATAAAAAAGAAAAAACTTCAAAAAAGTGATAAAGGAGAGACTGAAGAGGGTGATTACCTGGGGTGGGAGGATCCCTGTAGTACAGCTTTGCAGGTCTGGTAGCCTGGGGTTTAGCCAAAGACCAGCCTGTAGTTGAAACAATTATTCCTGAGTGGTGCCAGTGCTGGTCTTATTTGCAAGTAATTTGGCTTTCAAAATGTAACTCCAGACCTTTTAGGCTCAGCAAGTCTATTTCCAATTAAGCTACAGGTGTGGTGGATTTTATTTTGTTTTGTTTTATTTTATTTTATTTTATGCCTAGGCTGGATGTGCTCAGCTGCCTTGGTTAGTGCTGAAATGTAGCTCTTGTTTTATTTTATATCATCTGCAGCCTGCTTTCTGTTAGACTCCCGGTGAAGTCTGTCCTTCTCTTTGTCCTTGCTAAGTCTTCTATTTCAGAAAGTATTTTTCTGTAGAGATCACGCCTTTAAACCCGTCTATGCAGCTTGTTTAGAATGGTCAAATTTCACAGGAGTGCTAATGACTGTGTTAACACCCTTTGCTTCCTAGACAAACTCCAAAGAAGAGTTACCAAAAGCAACCAAGTTTCTGGCTCTGGATAAATGCCTGCCACACAGAGACTTCCTGCAGGTGATGAACATTTGTAG
The DNA here is from genome assembly GCA_013400515.1 of Erpornis zantholeuca. Lineage (NCBI taxonomy): Eukaryota > Metazoa > Chordata > Aves > Passeriformes > Timaliidae > Erpornis > Erpornis zantholeuca. The sequence continues at coordinate 1,233,792 of VZTN01021371.1, read as the reverse complement.
AGGGTTGTCACTTTAAGTGTTTCGTTTGTTTGAACTGCTAGTTCTGTTCTTATATATAAGATGAAGAATAGTGCTGATAAGTGGTGGAATTTTAAAGAAACTAGGAATGCTGGGTTTGTGGAATGGGCTTGGTAGCATTTTGTCCTGAACTAAGCAGACCATGTGGTGTAGGTGCAGTGTTTCCTTAATCCGACTGTTTCCATCCACCTTAGAGCAAGTACCTGACTTCAGTGGACGAGTCTAAAATAGTTTGCTGTGAGAGTGAGCTGCTGTCAGTGTTTTTCAAATGCACTCAAGTGTTTTACTAGTCTTAGAGTAGCTTTTATTTATCATCCCAAGGGGAAAGTGGTTCGTTGTCTGTCCTTTGGATGTGCAGTTGGATCCATTTGCCCCAGTAGCTCCTTTGAAGATGGAAGAGAGTAGGAGGATGGGCTTTATCTATGCAAAGGGACATGTGTGCTAGTCCAGAGTTAAAATCCTGTAGCAAAACTGATTTGGGTTAGTACTGCCTTCAGCAGCATGAAGGATTTAATTAATTTGTGGTGTATTTAAAGTTAGAGCTTGACTACGGCTTTGGCTAACCCAAATGGTTTGATTTGGGTTAATGTCACTGAAGACAAAATGATCTGAATTTCAATTCATCATGAAAGAGTTTAAAAACATTTCCTATTAATTCATTGCTGTGCTAAGAGTGGGTGTTCATCCAGCAGAATAATTGTTCCTGTCAATTCTTGGTGTGTATCCACTTAGAAGTGTCTTGGTTTGGGAGACAGGTGTCTGCCTAGGAAGGNCCCCGCGCCGGCAGGGGGCGCTGTGGCGCGAGCTCGGCCGCCTCTCCCCACACGGCTCGGGGGCTCGGGCGGCGGAGGGATGGAAAAGAGCTTCCTTCAGCACCGCCGGGGCAGCCGGGCCCGTGCCCCTCCGCACGGCCAAATCGGCTGCACCAGGAACCCCGGCGTGGCAAGCTGGGAAGGCACGGATGGGCACATCTGGGGCAGCAAAGAAAGTGTAGTAAAAACTCTGGCACTGTGCCGGGAGCTACGGGCGTGTCCAGGCAGACACAGGGTGTCAGGTTAAAGTGTAGCAAAAAAAAAAGAAGCCCGAAGCAGTGGCAGAAAGCAGCGGCGCTGTGCAGCGGCAGCTGGGCTCCCACAAGCAGCTGGGAGACAATTCCCCAGAGAGGGGACCAGGGTCCTGGCTTTTCCTCTGAGGCACCTGAGATGGTGAGGGTCCTTCCCAGTGAGATCGGGTGTTGAAAAGGTTCCAGTTCGATGGCTGCTCTTATGAACAAAGGTTCACCCACAGTAAGGAGAAGCAGTGAAGGACAGAACTCTGCGGTAGCAGTGAATTCTCCCCGCAGCAGCAGCCCGGTACCAAGACCATGATCCTCTCCTCTGATCCTGAGAGCGAGCGGGGGCCAAGCCCAGCCTCTCACCCCCCAGCCAAAATCTCACAGTATCTCTGCCTTTCCCAAGAAAAAAAACCCAGCTAAGAGATGTTGCAAACTGCACTCCCCCTCCCCTGTNTGGCAAGCTGGGAAGGCACGGATGGGCACATCTGGGGCAGCAAAGAAAGTGTAGTAAAAACTCTGGCACTGTGCCGGGAGCTACGGGCGTGTCCAGGCAGACACAGGGTGTCAGGTTAAAGTGTAGCAAAAAAAAAAGAAGCCCGAAGCAGTGGCAGAAAGCAGCGGCGCTGTGCAGCGGCAGCTGGGCTCCCACAAGCAGCTGGGAGACAATTCCCCAGAGAGGGGACCAGGGTCCTGGCTTTTCCTCTGAGGCACCTGAGATGGTGAGGGTCCTTCCCAGTGAGATCGGGTGTTGAAAAGGTTCCAGTTCGATGGCTGCTCTTATGAACAAAGGTTCACCCACAGTAAGGAGAAGCAGTGAAGGACAGAACTCTGCGGTAGCAGTGAATTCTCCCCGCAGCAGCAGCCCGGTACCAAGACCATGATCCTCTCCTCTGATCCTGAGAGCGAGCGGGGGCCAAGCCCAGCCTCTCACCCCCCAGCCAAAATCTCACAGTATCTCTGCCTTTCCCAAGAAAAAAAACCCAGCTAAGAGATGTTGCAAACTGCACTCCCCCTCCCCTGTCCTGGCCACATCTTTTGTCTCTCTTAACTTGTCGATTTGGTCTCTTTGGCAACAAATGGGAGAAAAATTCCCTAAGAGAAAAGAAAAAAATAAAGGAAAAAATCCTAACCACCAACAGAAGTCAGCATGAATTTAGGAGCAGGCAAATTCTATTTCTAAGTTGCATTACTGTCCAGTTGCTGGCAGTAGTGATGGTGTGTGTTCTGCTTTTTAACTGCTGTAAGCTAAAATTCAGAATTGTCTTTTTTACTGTTACTGATTGTCCTTTGTTAGCCCCATATGGGGGACTAGCTTGAGAGGACTTGTTTGGCTGAGACCACTAGCTCAGTGTAGCTTAAACTTTATCAAAACTCTGTACAATGAAAGTAACACTTAAAACTTTAATCAGATTCTGGTTTCAAGAGAAATAACTCACTTCATCTGTTTTTTGTGTGTTTGTAAACAGATAATAGACGTGGAGCATGATCCCAATGCAGGCGACTCGCTGGAGTATGATGCTGAGTGGATTGCAATCCTCAAGGCGACTAACAGTCTTGTTAATGTGACCCAGAGCTCCTGGAATATGCCTGAAAAGAATGGTCTCCATGCCAAGTAAGTTTTCTTCAAAATAGAGATGTATGTGTGGTTTGTTTGTTTTTCTGGACTGGAAGTAAAGTTATGGTGGAGTTGTGTTTCTGTTCTGCAGCCTATAATGTCTGTAGGACTTGCTAAATGCTTTGGAAAGAAAAGGGGATGTTGACAAAAGATATACTCTAAAGCATACAACTTCATTACTGCTCTACCTGGGCAGATGGTTTGAGGACAGAAACTACACCATGAGGGTGAAAATCAGGCTAGGTTATGGGTGTGGGTTGGCATAATACACAGATCCTTGGTGGGGAGAAAGGTGTCTCAGTTCTGATGAAAAGAAAATTAAAACCTTCCTGGAAAAGCATGTGAAGAATAAAGTGTCTACTGTAAAATGAATTTATAATCCATCTCTGAAGGTTGCACTCTGCAGTGGGAACAGGCAGTACCTTTTGACTTGCTGCACTTGTTTAAACTTTATGCACTTGTTTAGGTGGGATTACAGTGTGACAGAAGAAGCCATTAAAGAGGTGTTAGAAGAGCTGAACCATGACCTCAAAATTCCTTGCAACTTCACATTGACAGCTGCTTGTTATGATCCCAGCAAGCCTCAGAAAACCATGGAGCCAGTTCATACCATCAATCCACAGACCACTGAGTTCTGTGCCCAGTTTGGCCTCACTGACATCAATGACAGGATCCAGCAGGCTAAAGAAGAGGGCTCAGGACGAGGTGAATGTGAAGAGGAGGAGGAAGAGGAGATGGACAGTACTGGGTCAGCAGAGGAACCCAGTGAATACAATACAGATAATTCTGGCCTCTCATCCTTCAATCCAGATGAAATAATGCTGGATGAAGAAGGTGGCGATGAAGACTTGAGTACTTGTTCTGTAGATCCCTCCCCTGATCACCCTCCTGAGTTCTCTACGAGCTTCTCCGACATCCGGATCATGCCAGACTCCATGGCAGTGTCGTCTGACGATGCCATGGACTCCAACAACGAGGAACTGGAGAAGTCTGGTGGGAGCAAGCAGGTGGAGGAAAAGAGCTCCACTGAGAGGTCGTTAAAGCGCATTAGTGGTGATGAAAACGGGAACAGTGGCGTTAAAAAAATTAAGAGAAGGAACCAAGCTATCTATGCTGCAGAGGATGAAGATAAAACAGATTAATGCTTCACAGGCTGTGTAACCAAGTTCTCTCTCAGCCTTTTTGTGGGAGGGTGGTGACAATTGTAGTGGACTACTCATGCTTTTAATGTTACGTGATCTTAGTCATGTTACTTTCCTCAGCTCAGAAGCTGGATGTACTTCTCACAGGGAAGATGGTTTATCCAGAATAGACATCAAAGAAAGAAGCTGAGACTTTTCCAACAAAGTACTTTGTCAAAGGATGTAAAGCTCATATATCCTTGATTTTGCTTCAGTTCTTGGTGTATGGTGTATAGTCGGTATCTTCAGCTGAACAAGACTCACCATGCTTGTTTAACAAGAACTCTTAAACTGTAGCCTGAGTCTACATGAGAGGATGTCTGACTTACAAGACTGAATGATTTTATTTTATTTTATTGCTTTTGTCTTGTTTTATACTGAACTATTAATACGAAGTAGCATATGCAATAACTCTATGAATGAAATTTGAAAAGAGAACTCCCATGACAACAAAACAGCAATAGAAGAATGAATATTTTTGTTTCTGATGATAGCCATGCCACAGAAAAACTTTCCGGTCATAAACAAAACAAAATGTATATTGTCCAGGATTGGCTTTTAATTACAGTTTTGATAGCAAACCAAGTCTCGTGATTTGGAGTATGATGGTTTTATGGGGACTGTGGAAGAGTACATCTCTATTTTTAAAAACTTATTTGTATTCTGTTCCTTAAAACTTGAGAACAATGTCTTAAAATGGAAGTAGTTAGGAAGGACAGCTTCCTAAATGTGGACATCACCACTGTCTCAACTCTGACTAATGAGGGTTGTGTTACGTGTTCATAAAGGTGGTGGGTGTTTATAAGTTGCCTGAGGCAGTAACACCTCCCATTATCATTAGTCTCACTTTTCACTTGTCACTTCAGTAGCTGTAACTTGCTGAACTCTTAAAACTGCATTTGGAATCTTCCAAAGCACTTTTGTAATCTGAGGGAGAACAGGAGCTGCCAGAATAGAGACTCTCTTGGAAATTTTATTTTCATTATTTTGCCCTGAATTATTAGCAAATTGCACTCCTTTAGCCTAAGAGGCCATGGGGATAAAACTGAGTGAATTCATGAAAATGACAATGTTTTCAAGCGTATGTTGTTAGACTCATTAGCCTTCCTGAGGAATTCCTAGATGGAAATCTTAGATGGAATTCCTCAAGGCCGTGCTGCCCTGAAAGCAGAAGTAGCTCCTGTGCTTTTCCTCCTCCGAGGCACAGGCAGTGTAGAGGAGAAAGCATCCTGACAGGAACAGGGAACTGCACAGGGAGTAGTGAGTGAAATGCATCAGTGAGTGTGAGTTGTGTATCAAGGGTCGGGAATTCTGTCTTTGAATCACTTCCATGGTCTGGGGTTCATCTTGCTTCCTCTCCTGTCAAGCAGTTCGCTACAAAACTAAGTATTCAAGGGCTAGAAAAGGGCATAATTAATGCTCTCAACAGTTCAATTAACAGCTCATCTATCAGAACAGCCGCCGAAAGAGCTGTGCTGAGGTGTGGGGAGAAACTGGGAGTAACCCGGGTGTGACACTCAGGGTATGTAAAGTAGCTGTGAACTGTCAGGTAGGTTATTGAAGCAGATGAGTCTCTAAGGGTCCTGGGTCTGCAGTGGTAAAATCTTAATCATGCCTCATGATCTGAACACTATAATGGAAATAAAGTATTTTAAGTATAAATTGTGTTATAGCCTCCCAAGGAACCTGAGCATTGAGCTCTCTGGGTCTCTGCACTGGAATAGATGTATCCTGTAAGTAATAGACTTTTCAGTCGGATTCCTTATGTTTTTAAAACAAACTGTTCTGTCGTGTGTTGTCCCATGCCTCCCCCCCTTCTGAGAAATGTGTTTCTAGAAGGCAGGAGACTTGGACAAGATACAATATTGATTTTTGAATCTTTTAAAGGTTTTTTTTATGAAGTATTTCAGCGTCCGTTGAGGAGAATGCAGCTGGTAAATACAGTGAACACAAATGTTTTTTGAGTGTGACTCATGTCTGACCTCTAGAACTGCCGTGCCCTTTCTTGCAGTTGTTCACACCCTCTTTGCAGTTTGCGGTGTCCTCACTTACCTTGCTCTCATCCATTATGGATTTTCCCTGTCGGCAAGGTTCTCTGCTACAAGGAGGATTCAATAGAAGCTCTGAGCTTCTCCAGTAAAGGCCCAGATACTTCAAAAAGTATGGAAAGCTCTAGGGAACGCTGACAAATTTGAATCGGCTTTTAAGACCCAGAGTCTCCAGTCCTCTTTAAAAAGATTTAGAGTCTCTTTATAAACTTTTGAAATTTTGATGAGAAATCTCTGGAAAACGTTCCTCTTTACAACCCTTGTATTGCAGTTTTTTCAGTGTATATACTTAGTCTAAAACTGTTTTTGCTGTTACTGGTGCTTGAGAAAAGTGTTCACCTGTTTCATCCCAGGCCAGCACACAGGTATTTTCATAGCATGTCATCACTCTGCTCAGAGAGAAACAGCAAAGAGGTATAGTCTCGTTTTGTTATGGAGTATTTTTAAATTAAAGCTATTAAAGTCACCTTGTGACTGCATCCTAAGCTATGTTTACTGTCCTCCTGTTATCCTGTGCAGTCTTTAGCAGCTGCAAAACCTCTCTTTTCCTGGAAAGAGGAAAGGTTGTGAGGAATGAACTGGAGCTGTGATCTTTCTGCTATTTTTCTGTGGTTTTACCATCCTGCTCCCATTTAGTTCTGACTTCGGGGTGGGTACAGTCAGTGTTCCCATGCCTCAGACTCTGTAATACAGTGGGGCTAATAAAAAAATAGCAGATCTTATAGAACCTGTCGCACATCTTAGTGGAGTCCTGGGTTCTTTGGGGTGTTTTCTGTGAAAAATTCAAAACCGAACAAATCAATGCTGGCAACAAAAGCACCGACAAAATAAAGGAACCCAAACCATTTCTGTGAAGCGAAGCTGAGGGGACAGGGCGGCTCGGCTCCGCTCGGGCTCGTGTTCGGTTCGGCTCGGGCTCGTTTCGGGTTCGGCTCTGCTCGGCCTGGGCTCGAGTCGGTGTGGGCTCGTTTCCGCTCGCTCTCCGGCTCGGCTCGGGCTCTCGCTCGGCTCGGGCCGTCACCCTCCGCGGCTCGCCAAGGCCGCGCCCTGCCCCGCGCGTGCGCGGAGCGGG
>VZTN01021371.1:1197748-1226560 GCA_013400515.1 Erpornis zantholeuca | reverse complement strand
CCGGCCCCGGGCAGCGGCTGCTCGGCACGCGGAGGGCCCTGGCTCTGCCGGCACTGCCCTTCCTCGAGGGCTGCGGAGCAGGGCAGGGGCTCCCAGGTGCGCTCGCAGCCCGCCCCGGAGCGGGAGCTGTGCTGGTGCCGGAACCGGGGCTCTCTCCTCGCGGCGTCCCGGCTCCTGCGGCAGGGAGGAGCCGCCGTGTTGCGGGAGCCTCTGACAGCCACCTTCCCGTCCCCGGGGACGGCCCAGAGCGCACAGCGGTCCTGCTGCATCGCACGGGTGCTGGCACTAGCGATTTAGAAGGTGCAGCCCGGGTGCTGCGGCAACAGCTGAGGGTTGGCGCTTTTTCTTCTGTTCCCTGAAAAATTCATGTTGTTTAAGAGATCCGTAACACTGATAATGTCGATAAATTCTTTTTGGGGGGGGCGGACTGTCTGCATACGAATGCCCTTTTACATATTGCAGACCTCATAGCTGGTGGGGTGGAAGCCAGGATATTTTAGAAACAGAAAGCTGCGGGATCTTTGAAGTCTAGAAGAGTTATACATGTCAATACATAAGTCAGATAGCTAAAAGTCTGTTGTAGTTCTCAAAAATACTGTCTTTGGTTACACGGTGGAAGTGTATCTGTAGGATTTATGTGGCATAATTTCATAGTGTTCCTGGAGACAAAGGAGCCCTGCTGCCTCTAGATGATTCTTCTCTGTGATATGAGACCACAGGCAAGAAGCTGCTGGTGCCTCTTGACGTCGGGGTGGGAAAGCAGGAGTAGACTCAGTCCCAGAGCAGATACTTGCTAAAGCAAGGAAGAGTTTTCAATTCCCTTAGCTCTTCTCTCAAGGAATGCTTATAAGTAAAAAATGGCCAAAGCTTAATGGAAAGGGAGCTGGCAAAAAGAAAAAAAGAAGGTGAGATAATGGAAATACACCCTGGCACATGTTCATGAGAACCTGGAGGGAAAATTCCCTTCTCCTTTCCCACCCTTGTATTTTGGAATGCTTGCCATCTCCGACTTTGGATCTTCTCAAAAGGAATAACAAATCAGTGGTGCATAAGTGTGCCGCTTACAAGCATGGTCCTGTTGCCGAGAAGAGAATTTGCTTTGTCTTATACAGCACTATGAGAATGTTGTGGGGAACACTGTGCTGCTGTCCCATTGGAGGTGTGCGGCACAGGCTCTGAAATGTAGGTATGTGGTGACAAAGTAAGTTAGAGAAAAATGTCTCTTTAGGAGCTTCCTTCTTTTGGAGAGCTTGTTTGTGGGTATGGTTCTTGAGCAACATAAACTGCTCTTTGGAACTTTTTCTTCTTATTTTTATTCTATATAGTAATTAAATGTAATAAAATTGCAATTCAAGGCAATGCTGATAACTGCAATTCATAAATAGCTCTCTGTTAACTTGCTTTGACACTTACTGTGTTGTTATCTATGTTATGCACCTCATCTTCTCTAGATTACACTTGAATACAGGTTTATCTTTGTGTGATGTTGCCCAGCAGTAACACACTGCACATTTAAATGTAATTCTGTGGGTTCACTGCCTCTTGCCTGGGAGGTTTTGTAGACTTGCTGCTGCATAAGCCATTGTATGAATTGATATAAACTATTGCAATTGTGTGTTCTCTCTCTGCAGGAGGTCACAGCCAGTAGCCGCCACTATGTCGATAGATTGTTTGACCTCGATCCCCAAAAAGTCCTGCAAGGTGTCATGTAAGTCATTGAAACACTCTTGGGCTCTTGCTTGTGCATAGGCCAGGTGTACTTGATCTCACTGGAGTGATAGGTCAAGGGCAAGAAGCTCTTCCTATGGTTTTTTTTGACAAATGTAGTTGGCAAATCTTAATACAAATATGTCAGTATTGATATAGAGATAATATTGATATAGACTCTCATTCCGTAGTGCATATGGTTCATAACACAGCCTCCCAGTTGCCAGAAATGAGGTTAAACATTCTGTGAGCACTGAAAATTTTTTCAGATATATTTCTGCCTTTTGGCTGCATTTTGCTTCTCTTCCAGGTCTGTTGAGACTCTTTTGTCTTACTGCACTGCCAAGTCAGTGTACCTGCCTCTTACTCCTTCCCCTGCTGCCGTGCCTGTGTGTTGGCTTTGACTTTTTTAATGCTTGGCTTCTGTCTCCCCATGGGAACTGCGAGCTGCAAGAGAATGCTTCCACAGAACTGAATTTGGATGCAAGTTGTATTACAGTACTTCCGTTTCATGCCAATGATCAGGGTAGTGACTGAGAGAGTGAGTCAAGGAGCAGGAGTGAAATTGCTGCAAAGCTCTGGTTGTTCCCTTCCTGTCCTTGGGCCATGAGCTTTCCACTAGAATCACTTTTCCAGCAAAGTGGCAAACAAGCCCTTGCCCAGGATTGACTTTGGTGGTGAAACCAGACCTTTGTGGGCTTACCAGTAGCTTGCTGGCTGTGGCTGTCCACTGAAACACCAGGAGAAATCAGAGGAACAAGTGGCTCAAAAGGCCAAGAATGTTGGTTGTGTTGCTTAGCATGACCTGAGGTGTTTCCCAGTAGTAGATGAAACAGTTATTCCAGGTGTCCAGGGGCAACATGTCAGTGTCCCTTTAAAACACGTGAAGAACCCAAAACTGTCCTGGAAGCTTTCTTGGTTGGAATACCCCCTTACCTGTATGAGAACTTCTGATAGCCTGCTCTAACTATGTACTGGTTCTTAACTTGAAGTTAGGGGAGTCTGGTTTTGCTTCCACCCCTTGGCCTTCGTAGTCCCCACCTCATAAGGGTGTTGAGGTGGTCCTGGGGAAGGATGTGTCTCATCCTGTGTCCCAGTGGGGTGACTGAGCCCCTCTTTTCTCCCTGGCAGATGCTCTGAGCCATGGCTGGTGCTCCGTCCCTGCTTTTCTTCCTTTGCAAAGTACTGGAGCCCACTGTCCTTGGTAATCCCTTCCCTGTCTTTTGATATGTTACTCATCTTTTGAAGTATAACTGATCTCCCAGAAACAGGAGTTTTAGGCAGCATCTTTGTCTCAGATAATATCTGAAATTCTTCATCTTGTCCGTGGGTGTCAGTGGATTCTATGCTGAGATCCTTTTCTTGTATTTAAAGACAAGAAACTACCAATTTATTTCACAATGTCTCTCAGAGGACAGATTTGGATGGTAAAACTGTATTTGTGATGCTCTGGCTGAAATCTTAATTGTGAGAGTATCTTTACTGACTCTGAGCCAGTCCTGTGTGGCAGATGTGTTGTTTTTGAAATACTTGTGGGTGGGTGTGTGACAGTCCAATTTAGAAAAATTGATATAAAAGAATAAGAATATAAAAATTTATATAAAAGATGGAATTTAGAGTAATTTATATATTGAAATTTTCTGTCAGTCCAGGATTCTTTTTTGAGTAGAAAAATACTGCTTTGTCCGTCTTTCTTTGATTTCAGGGTATATGCAGAGGTATTGAAGTTGGAATGAACTGGTATTTGGGGTGGACTAGGAAAGGATTAAAGTTTTTCCAGAAGTGCCTGTCCAGAGCTTTACCAGATATGCTGCATCCTTCACAGCAAATCTTTGTTCCCTAAGATGTGCTGGTTTTTCCCTGCATCCTGGCTGGAAATACTGATGACCTAGATTTTTATTTTGATTGATGGAACTGTATGAATATCAAGGATCAGAAAATGGGCTGTTGTAAGAGGCTTTGTTTCTGCAGATTGTCTTCAGTTACAATAGTCCTGGTTTTTGTATGCTTGAATGAATAACTTGGGCTTGGGGCTTTTTTTCATTGCGTCCTTGTAATTTTAATGAAACCCAACTTCTGAATGAGCTTTGATAAAGGTAAAATGTACCTAAATGCTTCTTGAACTTGAAAATCATGCCAGTCCAGTTTTCATCTTGTAACTTGAGAAAGCTTTAATTACATATTCTGAAAGCATTTAAATGATGAAAATCTCTTTTTTCCCCTTGCTTTCCCATGAATTTTCAGAGAGGTGGTGTTTAGAGTTTTCCTTGTCCAGACAATAAAGCTTTACCTGGTTAGGAGCTTTTTTATTTTCCTTCTACTGGGAAAACAGAAACCATTTCCTTGTTGTCCAGTACTGCTGCATGTGGGTCTATTGATCTTATTTCAAAATGCCAAGTTTCCTGCAGAACTTCTGTTCACATTGTTTCTGTTTTGCTCATCTGGTTATTAATAGTGGGTAGGAAGGGGAGAATTGTGAGTACCTGACCCTAAATCCTGAATTTCACTTCAGGATTTGAAAAGTTGAGATGACTGCTGCGTTTTTTACTGTATTTGGTAGTGAATTAAAGTGTTCAAAGCCCATCTCCATACCCACATCTGTGTGGCAGTGTGTGTATTTACCTTCTACTTTCTGTCTTTGTAGATGAGCAAGGTTAATGTAGTAGTTCCCTTCTGTAAACATGAACTCTGCATTGTGGCCATGCTGATGCTTGAGAGTTCTTTACAGATTTACTTTGTGTCTTCTTAGGTGCTCCTGTGGCCCTTCCCTCTTGCTGTTGTAGAGCTCAGGTTTTCTCCAGTGTGCTGAATGCATTCTGCAAGGCCAGCACTGGTGTCAGGTGTGCAGCTCTGCTGGCACTGCCTCACACAGATACTGCAAGGCATTAAGTGCTGTGCTCTCTCAGAGGTTCTCTTCAATGTTTCGCTGTTATTGGCAGAGGAACAGAACAGAAGTGGCTCTGTAAATTTCTGTGTTTTTATGAGAGCTTCATTTGTCCCAGGGTGGTTGCTCCAACATCATCTTGTGCTTTGCAGTATTTTTTTTTTTTTTAAAGCATTTCTGTGTTGTGATCCTTAGACTGTCATTTGCTTTTCACCTGCCATTAAGCTCAGGACCACAATGCTGGGATGCAAGACTGATACCTGTTTTTATCCTCTAACTTATTTGCTGGTCAGGGTCTTCTTTGAGAGACATTTCATCATGCTTACATTTAGCCCAGTGCCTTCCAAGTGGCAGTCTATAATTTTATGGAGAGCTGTGTAATCCCACCTCAAGGCTGGGTTTGAAAGGAGCATCCTTTCTGACAAGCCTGGCTTACTCAAGGTCTCAACTGTTTCTCATCAGGCTGTTCCTCAGCAGTCAGGGGGTGTCATCCTTTAAGACTTGTGAATTACCATCTTTGTGGTGCACTGAGAATTCCTGTGCTACTGCTGTTCCTGTCCTTTATGGCCAGCAGGAATTAGTAGACAAGCATTTTCCAACCTCGTGTGAGTGTTTTATTTCTCAGCATAATGGAAGAAACATCCTATAGAAAAGGCATGCGGTCTTCACACAGTGTGTGTTTTGCATCCAGCTTTTTTTATTTTTCTAGTTTGGGTCTGTGATAAATGTTCCAGGCACGTGTTTAGATGGCTGTGTAATAGTGTACTGTGTTCTCAGCTATGGCTGTTGGAGGGATCGTCAGTGCAATGTTCACACATGCCCACAGCAAAAACTGTGAAATATGATAGGCAACTTCATGAAGTGGGAAGAGAGGAAATTCCCATCTCAGTTCTAATGGAGCAACAGGTATCCCCCATCAGACAGTTGTGAACAGGCTACTTCTGCTTCTTGTTCTTCTTGTCCGTTAAACAAACCTTCTGTAACACTAACTGGGGAACAGCTCTTGTTTCCACATTCTGCATCCCAAACAGCTGCAGTGCATTTTCATTCTCACTGGGCACTTCTGAACCTCAGTTTGCTGCAGGAACAAAACTGTTTTGGGTTTGTGCATATCCCCTTGGCCTTGTGGAAGCAGTGCAGTCCTTAGAGGATTGTTCCTGTCATAGTTTGCCTCTGTACATTTTTGGTCAATTCTGTTGTCTCCTCGACAGTACATTGTAGTAAATGCATATCCTACTTGAAACTTGGAGGTGTTATTGGCTAACAACAAGTGATGTAATTTTTTGAAGCGTTGTTTTTGTGCGGAGTCATTCGTGTGTTGAGGGAAGAGGCTCCTGAGTCCCTTGTTGGTGCTTTGTGAACTTCGGGATGAGCTCTTTGTGGCTTGGAGCTGGGAAGCTGCAGGATCTGACAGAAATTGGAGCAGGTTTAGGTGGTGCTGGGAGCACTGTTCCATTTGTTGGTTTTCCCTTCCAAGAGGTGAGCTATGAAGGAAGGCTTTTCAGAGGAAGAGAAGGAACTGAAAGGCTTAAGCATCTGAGAATTAAGTAGTGCTCTGTAGAGAGGGGTTTTCAGTGCAGTGCTTTTTGTAGTGAGGTGGAAGGATGGTGTAGACAGAGGGAAGAGAGGAAGATGCACTCCAATGCAAGTGTGTTCCTGTCACAGAGGAAAGGTACTTTCACTTTTGTGCTTTTTTTATAATTCGGCAAAAGGTGCACATGCAGAAGAGCTTTTTTTGGCAATAAGTTCTTATGTATCATAACTCCTGGTCTAATATTTAGAGGTGGGGTAAACTTCTGGTGTACCTATGACATTTGGCCAGCAATCTTCAGCCTTTCAGGAGTGTTTAGTATTTCAAGCCTCTCAGTTACTGCTCTGAGCCCATGAGAGAGAATGATGGTTACTGTTTCACTGCTGCCTTTGAGATGGCTCTGAAGCCACTTTTCTCCAAAACTCCTCTGTTGATACCACCTTCAGCATGGTGATACTGTTGCTGTGATGGTTTCAGGCTCCGAATCAGATGAGGGAGGAGGAGCAGCCTCTGTCAGACTGACTGATGGAGCTGGGGAGAATGGGGTGAGCATTGGTCACAGGAGTCCTGAGGTGGGACTCAGTAACAGACCTCAAGGTGAGCATGGCTGAACACTACCTGGCTGTTCAGAGTTTACCTTGCTCTTATTAATTGGTTACACAAAGGCAGTGGCTGCCTGCAGGAGAGGGCACAAGCAGCAGGCAGCTGAGGGAGAAATAGTTCTGCCCTTTGGGGCTGTGGGGGATGTTGTCAAGACTGAACTCGGAGGCTGGGCCTGAGGGATGTGTGCCACAGAGCCAGCAAGGCTGCTGAGTTTGTAATTCTTCATATTTGGCCTTGGAGGTTTTCATTCTAAGCTGCCAGTTTGCACTGATTGGAATCAGTATTACAAAAAGTTGAATTTAGTAGCTTTCCAAAAGAAGCTCATTTTCTGTTTTTTCAATGTGGAACTTTTATGCTAATGCCCTGCAAAGGCTTGGCATTTCTAGTAACATGCTAAGGACAGAACTCTGTTTACCAATTAATTTGTGTACCAGATGATTCAGCTGACTTTAGTGTGTGTGCTGTGGTGCTGGTGCTGAACTGATAATGTCAATTGTTGAGATGCTTTTCTTCGGGGATTGCAGCAGGAAGGCTAGCTCATAGAATTACTTGCTAAAATATACTTCAGACAGGAATTATCTGAAATGTCCAGAAACTCTGAATGAGAGAGTTTATGGGCATATATATGTTAGGGGATTTCTGTTCTAATGAGAGCTTAGTAACATCCATTTGAAAAAGGGAATTTAGACATGTCTAAGCTAGTACATCATCTTAGCTCTGATAGCTATTTGGAGATAAAAATCAGAGGTTTTGCTTCATGTCAGAAGGACTTGAGGTTATTATAATCTAATGGGTAGTAGCTATGTTAAATTAATAGGGTTTGGTGATCCTTCAGTGGTTGCTGGCCTCAGGTGCAGTAGACAGTGTCAAACAATATTCCAAGCTCACATCTAGAACAGCCAAGCATGTTCTGCAAGGTCATTTTAAGGTATTTTCCTGTCCTGAATGAAATTTAAAACTTCTCCATGTGGATCACTTGTGGTGAGGAACATTCTGTAGATAAAGAGTGGTGGGCTTAAAATGGGACAACGGACAAAAGTAACTTTAAATAAAGTGACAGTGAATGAAGAACAGTGCAGTAAAAATGTAGTGTTACAGATACCTCATGGTTTAATGAAATTTTATTTAATTTTTGCTTAAGCTGTGGGATGCTCTGCTAAATGCTGAAGGCAGACCTTCATAGTGGGAAGTGAAATTCATTGGGGGGAGATAGAGACATTAAGAAAAAAGGTACCACAGTTACTTGTATTTGATATTTTGGGTCATTTGTGTGAAGCAGCAGTGATGGAGCTGCTCTTTTCATGTGGTTTGGCTGTTTCGGGACAGTTGTGAAAGAAGTGTTTTGCTGATCTGGTGTCACAGAGCAGGGATTTTCTGAGTGAGGATTTGTGAGAGTTCTGCTGAGCTGCAACTGTTTTGCCCACACCTCTTTTGGGATAATTCTTTACTGTTAGAACCTAGTGTGGTTAAATAGCAGAGGTTGATGTTGAAATTGATATGCTGATAATACAGAGCTCTCTCTAGCTGTGGGTCCTGTGGTTTTGTTGGTTTCGTTTTTTTAGTTTATAAAGGTTACATAATAAAAGTTAGCTAAACTCCCATCCTCCACTAACTTCAAGTGCTTTAAATTTGGGTTACATTGTTTTTAAGGCTGAGTGAGGCAAATTATATGTCCCTCACTGATCTCGTGCGACTTGTAGCACAATATCCAGGCTCAGTGCAAAGGATGAGGCAATACAAGGTGCTTGGGAGAGGTGGGAAAAGCACCAGCTCCCTTTTGTCAGTCCAGGTAGAGACTGCAAAGGAACTTGAGTTGCAACTGCAGCCAAAGACAGGGAGAGCTGACGTTGTTAAGCTTGATCAGAAGGGCAGCACGTGAATTGACTGATGTAAACTCCTGGGTGAAAGTGAAGGTTTGGTATGAGAGGTTTCTGCAGTCTGTCACACACAGAGAGAGGAGCACTGGAAAACAGGATAAATTCAGGCTAGGAGTAAGGCAGCAATATCTCTCTCTAACCACAGCTGTGGGTCACTGAAACAGTTCCCTTTCTGTTTGGTAGATTTTCTTTGGCAGGAAAACTTACGACCTGGTAAGTTGCCTCCCCAGAGAGGATACTTGAGATAGGAGTTCACGCATTTTCAGTGGCATTGGGATATGGAGGAGTTGGATTAAATGATCACTTTTAGCATGATGTGTGTTAAATTCTACTGTTCTGCAGTGCTGTAATTATAGCCAGGTGCTATTTTTCTACAGCACTTTGATTTTATGCCCTGAGATTACAGAATTAAGATGGAGAACAACCATGGATTGAGGGGCTTTTGTTTAAATGTTGTTTGTTTATTTTGCACTGTATGTTGATTGTGTCACAGTTTCCAGGTGTTAAGATTCAAAGGAGTTGAGTAATGCTGTCTTGATGTGCTGCTTTGTTCTTTCCTGCAAAATCATCTTTTTCATTGCATCAACTGATATTTTTGAATGGGATTAGAAATCTTGAAACTTTGCTTCCCAACTTGATGATTAACATTAAAAATAAGCTGATTTAGGACTTCTGTGGTTTGATTGAGTTGGCAGGAGTTTGTAACATTTTATTCACTTGATTGGACCAGGAATCACATTAGTACGAACACTCTACTTACTAAAGGAGTAGAAAACAGCTTCAAACCATAATAGTGTCCATCTTAGAAGTTAAATCTGATGGACATATTTTAACATGCAAAACTGGTCATTAATTCCTGATGTTATTTTGCATCTGCCTACAGAAATGGGAGAATGGAGGAAAGGGAGCAGGAGGAGGAGATGACAAAGGCTGTAGGAAGCATAATTGTCCAAAGTTAGCTCCTCCACAGTGAGTTTCTGGCTGCAGTCCAGCCAGTGCAGGTGCCATTTGCTTATATGATCCTGAAATTTAGAAACTCTCCTGGAGTTGGGGCAGCTGGTTTTGTCTGAGCTGTGTCCCTGTATCAGCTTTCAGTACCTCAGCTTTTTAGAAGGTTGCATTTTGAGTTTTGGAAACCTTTGAGAATGCTGCTTTGCATCACTCTGTCGCTGGTGACTTTGGGCCCTGGTAGATAAATCTCCAGCCCTGACAGCTTAGTGTTGGGAGCTTTGTCTGGCTCTGAATCTCTGGAACTATTTCACACTGAAAGTGAAAGCGTTGGCTGGAGGCACCCAGGGCTACTTTTCCTTCTGTGATTGTTTAGCTCATGTTTGATACCCTTGTCTGTCTAGGAACCCCTGAGATATGGCTCCTTGCTGTTTTCAAAAGCCATAAGATGAGGAAATGTCATGCAGGCTGTTTATTTCCTCTCCTTCTGTGGAGTTCCTGTGGCTGCTTCCTCAAGTCACTCTGGTTCGTTTCAATATCTTTTGTGTTGCTTTGATGGAAGGTGGCGTAGGCTTCCTAACAGAATTCTGTAATTTGTTCTGTTTGTGCTTGTTTTACTGTATTTAAAAATGGAGGTAGAACCAAATTGTCCCGTGGGTGTCCTTGTATCCATGCTGCTTTCTCAGGATTTCTTTTGCAGGAGATATGCAGGTGTGAGGGCTCACTGGGGATGCTGTGAAAGTCTCTCTCAGCTGGGACCTGAGCTCGCTCTTCTGTTTCATTGGGGTTTTATTCTGTGGAAGGAGTCGCAGACTTAGAACTGACTTCATGAAGATGTTGAACTTCTGCCTAGGATGAAGGTCAGCGCCTCAGCTTCCTTCTGCAATAGTAATTTTCACTGACTACTAATTTTCTCAGGATGTAGATGTTTAATAATTTTTTTTTATTGGTTAGGAATCATTGAAGCTGAAAGACCATATTTTTACTCACAAACTGTTTTATTTGTCTTCTTGCTTATCTGAAGTGGCTATTAAACAATTAGACATCAAAGATCAGAATAAAACCAGAACTTTATACACAGTTGGCAGATTAGTTCCTCTTGTAGCTATTTTCAAGCTGTATTTAGATGGAAATTAGATTTTTCTTTAGTTTAATGTACTCCTAAAATATTTTAAACACTCATGCTGTTTTCATATACTAGCATGCATTGCACTTCATTTATAGCTTATTAATTGAACTGATTGCTTATGGGTTGCAATGTTCTGAAACATTGTTAGAGCTGATAAACATCACCTGATATTTTTTTCTGCTTTTTCTCAAGTTTGTAGAAAGAAATTCAGTCTTGCTGCTTTTCCAGTCTCTAGGTTGTTTCATAACTTAAAGCTGAGTGGTCACAGGGTTGAACTGATAAAACAATATTTTTATTTCTTTAAGAATCAATAAGAGATTGAAGAAGCTGATTTAGCACTTCATGAAGCAATATTCCCGAGCACTTAGCTAGGATCTCGTCAGTATTTTATTGTTGGCAGCCTGTGTTATTCCTCCTTGCAGGTTTTTTCATGTAAATTACTTAATAGTACTATAGTAAATGTCAGCATAAATACTAGATTTTAAATCTATACATAAAATTGGTTGTAATTCAGGTTATTTTGTTAAATGATTTGGAATTTAGTCTGAATCTAAATGATAAAATTTCACATGTGGGATATTAAAAAATACCAAGCCAAAAACCCAGCCAACCTCAAATGCATCTTAAGGGTTCTGTTTTTTGGAGCTTCAGATTTGTCTTTGGCTCTCCACAGAGTTGCAGCTCAGTAGTGCTGAGGTATTCTGGGTGCAGGTGCCAGGGCTGAGTTTTTCTTGGGAGGCTGCTCTGGCGGTGCTGGTGCCTGGCAGCAGGCTCATAACCTGCTGGGGAGCTGCGAGCTGGGACTTGGAAAGGCTGCATCTCCCTCTGCATCACACTCCTGTCACAGGTTAGGCCTGGAGTCACCACAGATGAGTTGTTCTTCTGAAGTTCTCATCTCCCTGTAACTGCATTCTTCCTGCTCTTCCCTTCTTCCCCGTGCCAAGGACTTCTTTGCACAGAGGAAATGGGAGCAGGGTGCCTGACCTTTGGAAATAAAGTGGGTGTTAGTTTTGGACTCAGTTTCTGAGGTTTCTTTGTTACCTCTCATACAAGATAGTGATCTTCGCTGCTTTTTTTTTCTTGGATGAATCTCATGATGTCTTGGATCTGAAATCAGTCAAGCTTGAACTTGTTGGAGGTGATGTTCTCAAATGAGGGAGTCGCCCTCAATTTTTCCAAGGTTTATGATTCACCAAGGACCTGGTAGTCTAGGACAGCATGTGGTCTGAAGTTCCTGACATCTTAGGGAATTAGCTTCCTGATCAGGAAAATCTCTATAAAATATCATATGGAATTACATGATTATTTTTCATAGTACACAAAAAAAGTCCACTGCTATTCAACATTGAAATATAGCATTTTATAGGAAGTGTTTTCATATCCACAACTTCCTGTGTATTGAATTGGGTCACTTCTGTAGGTGGCAGCTTGGAAGAGAGAAGCATGGCAGGGAACTTGGGAGTGCCATAATGCACACAGCCATGGGGACCTTGGAGTCCTGTCTCTGACAGGTTTTGGTCACCTTACCAATCTGAAGTATTTGACTTGCCTGCAAGTTGAAGTTGTCAAATGTGCATGTGTTGGATTAGTCAGAAATTTCAAGCTTGTGCTATTTCTTACCTATCTGACATAACTTTTCTGAGGAGCTTCATGAACATGGGATGGAGAAATTCATCCAAATCATTTACAGACCAGGACTGTGTCCTCACTAACCCTCTCCACTTGAGTGTTATGGAACTTGGCCATGCTCCAGCCATTAGTGAAAGGGTCTCTAAATCAGATTCTACTAGACAGTACTTATTAAATGGTTATAAGGTTAACAGACCATTCTGTTATGGGATTGGGGCAGGAGTCACAAAAGTTGGGTAGTGTTGTTTTTTGTTTTGTTTGGGGTTTTTTTTAACACAAAACACGGTGTAAGATCACCTGAGCAGAGCATTAAAATGTCGCCAAAATCGGTTTGTTAATTTTCCAAGTGCTTGGTCAGTGCCTCCTCTTTAGCTCCCTGAGATGCCTTTGTGGATATGGTGCAGCTTTTCTGATGGCTCTGGTGCCTCAAGGTAGCAGGGAGAGGCAGCCTCTTCAGAAGTCCTGGAGTGGCCTGAGCACTTCAGTACCTGAACTTAACACATCTGGTGGTGCAGTTTTCATTATTCCTCTGAGACATCTGACTGTTGCTTCTGCCACTGTTTTGGACTGACTCTTGTATTTCACAAACTTTTAAAAATGACCTTTAATGTGAAGGGTTCAGCATAGAAACCACTGAAGTACTGTTTCTGATTTTAGTGACATCTTCAGCTCCATTTGTAGAATTTTCAGGGGCTTCCAGCTTAGCCTGTCTCCTGACCTTGCTCTTTCTGCTCTACCTCTTGCCTTGTGGTGTGAAGTTAGCCAGCTTCGGGAGGCCCAACAGCATTTCCTGCTGATGCTGAGCTGTGTGGAGCTGTGCTGGGCTGGCAGTTGCTGTTCAGTGATGGCTTCTTGACAGGGGGGTTCCTGACTCTGCTGGATTCAGGTGTGCACAGAACTGCAGCTGAGCTGCTTTTAGTGCTGCTCCCATGCCGGAGCTCCGAGTTCACAGCCAGACTTGGAGCTAGCTTGGAATTCCTTGAGCACTCTTGTGTATACAAGGGAGAGCACGAGGAGAAATTCAGGGACAACAGGCAATTACTTTTTGCTAATTGAGCTTTATGAAGGTCCTGTTTGTGCCAGTAAGGTGTTGCCTGCCTTGGCTAAGAAGTTTTTTACAACTCTGATGGAGGGAGTTGTTAAACTTGTGGCATTCTGGACAGATGCTTGGTGCAGTGAAATCTGCTTTTTCAGTGGGCACCAAAGGACTGTGTAGTGTTCCTGCTGGTCAGGGCGGATCTTACAGGATAGGACTGCTCTACATTTCTTAAAAATTGCAGATAGCATCTGGGAGGGATACAGAGGCAAGAAAATGTGCTCACTTAAAGCAACCACTGATGCTCCCAAATTATTTGAATAAATTATATGCATAGTGATTAATTTATCAATTTTACTACTAACACTATAATCAATCCAGTTTCGGATTTTGTTGATAAAGAACTACCTGAAGTTGATCTCTCTTTATTCTCTGCTCTTAAAGGCCCCAACAACTAGAAAGCTTCCTAGAAATGAATCATCTTGATTTTCTGAGACCAGTTATAAGTTGCAGTCTTGCTTTCAGATTTTCTGGATGTGTGTTCATACGAAGAGAAAAAATGAGCAGGTGGTTACAGTTTTTAGGATGCAGCAGCAATTTTCTGAACACGGTTGCAAACCACATGTTTCCATAGGAATTCTTAGTGTGTGCAACCAGGATCCACCTTCCAAAGTGCTTCCCATGTTCTGGTACCCCAGTGTGAATGCCTGTATGGAACCTCACAGTGACTCTTAGGCAGGAAAATGCTCTGCTTTCCACTTTATTCCTGAGATTTTGATGTACAGATGTTTAGATGTCCTGCTGAAATAGGTGAAAGGAAGCCTGGAGTGAAGAGGAGAGTGAAAGGCTGGTCTCTGGAAACTGGTGATAGTTCCTTGTTCCTTTCTCTTAGCTTGCCTTTTCCTGCAACCAGTAGAGTATTCAGTTAATACCTTCAATTACCAATATTTCACTTCCCAACCAATAGTGGGGTTTTTAAATTGTTTTAGAAGTCTATGACTATATGGGCACAAACAACCAGTATATCTAGTTTTTCTCAGTAATGAGACTTCTCAGTGTCTGGTGTGCATGTGAGATAGTTTGGGTTTTTGCCTACTCACAGGAGCTGGGATGTAGTGGAATCCCAGAGCTCTGGGGTATTTTCCTGTGGGCTGAGGAAACTGTGCCCTGAAGCACTGCCCAGTCTGTAGCTGGAGCATGGACACATGGAAAACTGCTTGATAAGCCTCATGGAAATAGTAAATTCTATAGATAAGCCCTCAGTACCTCAGCATAATTTACCAGGGTTTGTTTTTCTTTCTGGATTTACAGAGATATGAAAAATGCTGTAATTGGAAACAACAAACAAAAAGCCAACTTGATTGTTTTGGGAGCAGTTCCAAGGTATGTCCTTTGCTACTCTCCTTTTCACTGATTCACAACAGGTCTGGAATAATGATCCTTGGATCACGGGCACTTTTTAATTTTAACTTTGATTGTAGTTGACTGAATACTTTCTTTAATGTAACTGAGAGAGATTTGAAATATCTGTTAAACTCATGTATTACAGAACAGGCTATTGAGTAATGCTTTTCATTTAGAATTTCATAGAATTCTCTAAAGTAGTCTTGGTGTTTTTATTGAACTTTATCAGCTCAGGAGTAAAATCTGTTTTTTTTTTTACATTGATATTAATGATGGATGAAAGTGGTTATATCTTAATCCTGTTCTTCAGCCAATTGCCTGGTGAGTTCATAACTGAAAATGTGTAAGGTTATGTTAAAGATTTAATTTAAAATATTGAAAAACATCTGAGATAATTTGCTTGTCTGCTCCACTTGCTTCAGAGGATTAAAAACCATTGATCATACTTTATTGTGCCTTGCTGCTTCAGCTGATGTTAACATTTTCTGGACCCCAATTCCACTAGTACAAATTGAACAGGTAACTTTAGCTCCTAGCCTGCTCACTACAACTTTCATTTCACCCCTCTTCTCCTCCAGCTTTCTTTCAGCCTCACTTTGCAGCAATGGAGAATGAAAACCTTGAGCACTGCAGTCCTTGTGGCAGATACAGTGTGGCACCCACCTGTATCTTTTTGCTTAAATGGCAGCCAGGTCCCAAACTGTCCTGCCTGAGAGCTGCTGCTGCCTTGTCAAAAAAGCTTTTTATTTGCAGAGAGCATCTTCTCACTGACAGACTGAGTTTGTGCCAAGGCCAGCCCTTGAAATTCTCTAGGGATTAGCAGTGGGGTCACCCCCTGTACAAGACTTGCTGGATTGTCTTCCCTTTCGACTGGATACAAACAGGTGGAGAGAAGAATTCACAGGAGATGAAAAGATGAAAGTGGGCATTGTTGAAGATCATGCGAAATTTAAGGAATTTCTATTAACAACAGGCCTTAAGGGGTTTTTGCAAGTCCTGCTGATGCTTGTGGTTCCCATTTTAAAAGCTACAGAAGGTCTTCACCTTCCAAGTCTATAATCTGCCTGTTCTTACGTTTGTAGGACTTCTGTTCCCTCAGTTATCCTGCTTTCTGCTGCTGCTTGTTCTGTGCCCAGTAATGAAAATTCAAAAGTGCTTTTTTCTTCATTGTTGTTAATGCCTTCTGGCTGCCCAGGTAACTGATACAGTTCATCTACAACTGCAGATAAATGACTGGACCTGGGAAATGTTAAAAGGTGAACTATCACACTTGTCCTCGCTTCAGGACAGGTTATTCACAAATGACAGGAAATGTCTTCAGAGATCTTCAGAAAATGCTTTTCAGACTGGAGAAGTAGCTGAAGTACATTCGGTTATTGTGACCAAAGATGATTCTCCCTGGCTATAACCTGACATCCTCTACCCCCAAGTGCCTTTCTGAAGGCTTTACAATTCCCTCAAGGTGTTGCAGACAGACTTAACTAGATTATAGACTGTTTGGATTAGAGAGCTCCTTTGGTTGTTCTCTGGCAGGAGGGTGGGAATCCATTGGCTCTTTTGATGTGCCTCCTAATCTGTGAAGCTGGTGGAGTACAGGGACCTGTGGAATTC
This sequence comes from Erpornis zantholeuca, assembly GCA_013400515.1. Classification (NCBI taxonomy): domain Eukaryota; kingdom Metazoa; phylum Chordata; class Aves; order Passeriformes; family Timaliidae; genus Erpornis; species Erpornis zantholeuca. The sequence continues at coordinate 1,210,201 of VZTN01021371.1, read as the reverse complement.
CAATCTGCTAAGCCAAGCCTCTCGCTCAGTGAGGAGAGGAATAACCAACCTGGCATTCTTTGGTTTAAGTCTTTAAGAACAGTTTTATTTTCACAGAGTTCAGTTGCAGCCTCCCATGGGAAGTTGATTCTCTTCTCTAATGGGAATTGTTAGAATTCTGCTGCTCTTGTGTGCTCATATCTTGCTTCTCTCCTCTTCCCCAAGTATTCCTCCATCAAGCTTTCAGAAAATACTCTTTAGACCCAAGGAAGCCCTTCAGACCTGTCACTTAGTGGAAAAGAAAACAGTATGTTCAAATATTAGAACAGACTCATCCGGGGTTTGGAAGCAAGTCTAGGAAGTATCTTTTGTTTGAAATTGGGCCAAATGCTACTGGAATATATGCAAAAGCCCCATTATTTTAAAATATTGCAAAAAAAAGTGAAGTCCTTTGAAGCTCTCCCTACAAAGGAGGCAATTGCTGTGGAAGAATGGTGGATCCCTGTCGCTTCTGGGCCAGTGGCCCCCTGAGTCTGTGAGCTGGCTGTTCAGTGGTGTCATCTTTGGAAAGGGACATGTATCAATACCTTAAATGAATTTTTTTGGGGCCTTTTAAAGTTCAGTCTGACCTGTGGTCACCTCTGCACTGCTTGTTCTGAAGAGGATGTAGGAAAAACCAAGTTGATTGACGAAAGCTTGAAGAATTGCCATGTCTGGAATTTAAAACTGGGAGGTGTTAAAACTGTACAAATGTGTGCACAGACTTGGCCCTGGATGTTCAGAATGGAAATAGCCAGCTTGTGTGTGGATTTTGTTTCCTAAGAAGTGATTTTCTATATCTCTTCCTAGAATTGTAAAATTTCCATTCTCATGGAATGCTGGCCTTGGGCCCCTGTCAGGGCTGCAGAAATGTTACTTTTTGAAATTCTTGCTTTTTAGTAGCTGTCCCAGAAAATAGAATTTTAAGGTTTAGAGGGGAAAAGTTATTTTAAGGCCAAGTTCTTTCAGTGGCAGAGCAACTTAAAGCTAAGACACCATTGCCAAAAATAGTTTCCTGCTTCAGCTTTTTTTTCCTTCTACCCCACATTAGTTCTAGCAGAGACCAAGAAGTCCCCAGTAATTGTTGATGTTCCTCTTTACTCAGCAGTTTTATATGAACAAATACTGCAGCTTTCGTGTCTATCACCACATCAGACACTTCTTCAGAGCCCAAGTTCAATATTTAATGCTTTCTCTCAGTTCCTCTTAAAGCCTAAATCTCAGGGAAAGGATTGAATCATCAGCTCAAATGTAAATTCTTCTTTTCTAAGTCATCTTGAGAGAGCTTCTGAACTAAGTGCTGTTCATCTAGTACCAGGTAGTCTGTAGTGCTGCTGGCTCCCAATCCTCTGAACTGTAAGTGGCTCACAGAGGTGGAAGTGGAAAAGAGAACCCATCAGTGAAAGGAGCACGAGGAAGTTCCTGCTAAGTTGGTGTTGCGAGTCTGTGGAGCAGCTTTTGGTACCCGGGGAGGTGCAGCACTGCTGGTTTGCCATCCAGGCACCAACGGGGCCTTGCAGTCCTGGGATCATTTCCTTCCTTCTTTCATGTGGGAATGGCAGAGCATGGGCAAGGCAATGTTAAATTCTGGTGAGCAGAGCAGAGCTCTGTCTTCCTGTTTGTTGTAGTTACCTGTTGATCTGATCTGTGTGATTTTGACAAAAACCTTACCTGAATCAGGTTATTGCTGATGTAATTATTGCTGAGAGTTCAATATTTGAAGTCTAATCCACTTCATTAAGAGCTTCAGTTATTCCTTTGCTCCAAAATTAATACAGTTTTTAGATCAGATCTTAATCCCAACCACCCCGGGCCTTTAACAAAACCACTAAATCATTCTTGTCACTTACTGAAAATGATTTTCTAGGTTCCAGCTGATTGTTCCCCTATCACATAAAGTCAATTATTTGGAGTGGTGAGGTGATAGTGTACTTCTTCCCAAAGCTTTCTGTAGGTAGGTGCACCTCAAAGAATTTTGTACAGCTAATTTTAACTTTTCCCTGTCATTTATTAGTGATTTTGTTTAACTGTTGGGTTTTTTAATGTTTTAAATGTCTTTGGAGCACATTTTAGAGGCCATGTAGAACAGCTGAAGGACTATTTTCTGTTCCATCATTTGAATTTTGAGTTCTGCACAGCAGAACTTAGGTTGCCTATGGAAGCGAAAACTAGTAAGAATTTATTGGGGTTTTGAGTTGTTTCTAGGGCTGTGAACACACCAACATGAAATTTTATGTTTTGATTTATTGTTAAACATAATCAAATTCATTCAGGTAGTGTTCTTTTAGAGTTTGCCAACAGGATAAAAGATTGCTGCTTTGATAACTCTGTAACCTGGTAAAAAAGATGAGAATGAAAATGCTTTTAGTGGCTCTGCCCCTGGCAGTGCAGGTAAGGGTGCAGGTGAAAAGCCACGTTGGTGTAACAGAGCTCTTCTCACAGGACCACCCTCCATGCTTCTGACCACGACCTCCACTTCTTGTGTTGTGTTTGCACAGAAACTGCCTCACCTCAACACAAAACTAGCTCTCACAAAAAGCAGGTCTTGTTCTGTGGAGTTAAAAACAAGACAGGCGAGCAGAGAATGGGGAGAGCAGGACTTGCTCTAGAGCAGTGGAGAAATGTGCCTTGAAGTGCTGAGGGGCTGCTGGGGTGACAGTGCCATGGGTCTCCACCACTGGGAGTGGAAAGGCAGCCAGGACAGTCACTTTGAGTGGTTCAGTGCTTGGTCCTGCCTTGGAGCAAGGCCAGTGACCTGAGGGTATGTCAGAACTCCTCATGGCTCCAGTGCTCCCCTGTGCCCACCTGAGTGCCCGTGTGCCTGCAGGAGCCGAGGCCTGGCCTCTGCTGGGGCTGTTAATAAATGTGCTGTTATCAGGTCTGCACATCTTCTGGGACTTTCATCATCCCTGACGTGTTCCCAGCTTGCTTCCAGGAACTCCAGGCACTTGGACACAGTATGGTGAGGTCTGTCATGCACATTAGGGAGTGTTTAGTCCAAACTTCTTGGATGTCCTTACGAGGCCAGGACGCAGCAGTTTCCTGATGCTTTGTTCTGTTCTTTGTGCGGTTTGTGTTGGGATTTTCTGTCATGCACTCCACAGGGCAGGGAGGGATCTGTGCCCAGGTGCTGTGCTTTGCTTTCTTAGGGGAAGGAGTTTCACCTGCCATGCTGGTGTTTTCCAAGGCTTTGCTCTAGGCTGGTAAAAGAGGTGGGGAGCAGAGACTCTCTCAGGCCTCCTGTGGTTGTCCTTTGCTTTTCTTCAAATCAAGTCAGGAGTCAGGACCTGATTGCATAATTAGACATCTTTTGATGAGGAATAACCTTCTCCACGAGGATGATGTATATAACCAGAACAAGGTATTCTAACCCAGCTGTGGAGTACAGGTGAGTCAAGGCAAACGTTTGCAGTCAGCAGAATTGTATGAGAGCTCTTGTTTAAAAGCTGTACAACCCCATATCTCTGCAGTGCCTCTTCTGATAGCAAAAAGGAAGTTGTTAATAAAAGATGTACTTCTAATGCCACCTTTACTATTGTGTATTTTTATTAGAATTTTAAGTTTCAGGTTTAAAACATCATGTAGAAGGTAGCTTTATGATACCTGGTGTTACTTGTTCCTATGGAGCTTGAAGTGGCAAATCTGTACAAATTACTCAAAATTGTGTTCTTGGTGTCCTCTCTCATGGGCAGATGCTGGATATTGGCTGGTGATATCAAACTCAGTGAGACTGTAATGTAATCTTTCTGTATACAGTGGAGAATTTCAAACTGCATGTGAATGGGAAATGAAAACAGCTTGATTTTTGGTGTAACATCACTTGGTGTCCTCAGACAAAAACCTTTAAGAGTTGGTTTGTCTAAATGAACAGTAGTTGTTCAGATGGTGGTCACAGGATGGCTGATGTTCTCATTCAAATTCTAGGAATTTCTAGAAGACATAGAAGTTTGAATGTGTTTTATTGAAGTAAATGGAATGAACAGTCCAATGGTGAACTTAGGAATAAGACATCAGTCTTGAGCAAAGGCATAAGATGGTTGAAGCAAGACTACATGAAGATGTTGCTTTATTTAATGCCTGTTATCACACTTTTTGTGAAGAAAAAGGCTTTTATCATCTCAAAAATAGTCTTAAACTTAATCAGTGTCATTCACTGTGTAAGTTAAAAAGCTCTGAGTGTTGTTTGTGTAAATTTATCTCTGTTTGGTTTCAGGGGCTGTGTGTTGATCCTACATATTCTGGTATAAATGGCCACAAAGAAAAGATGTGTTTAAGTTTTGCTGAGTGGGTCATGGAAAGCTCTTAGGGGGAAACATTGGAATAAATTCAGCTCATATTGGAGCTCTGACAGTGTTGATGTGCTGGGAGGGAGGGTTTTGATCTAGTAAGCAAGAGGAGAGGTCATGCTCCAGCCACCTCAGTAGCCTTCTAGAAGAGGGTGTGTGAACACCTTGAGGGAGCTGGGAGCACTGGAAACCAGGTCAGGAATCCCTGGAGTGCTGGGGGAAGTATTCCTGCTGTGAATGGGGCAGCGTGGGGTGGAGCTGGGGCTGTTTTCAAATGAAACATCTTTAAAGAGGAAGGGGAGGGAAAACTTAATTGTAGTCATGAAAAACGTGGAGTTTCAAATCCAGCCCTCTTGCATCTCAGCAGATACTGGAACTCTCCAAAGTTGGATTTAGTTATGGGAGCAAGAATCAGACTGGATGCAGGTTATGTGGTGTATATAGAACAGCTCATGGAATATTAATGCCAGTGAGGATATCTAAGCATTAGGGTAAATTACTAGAGCTGTAAGCTGAGACTCCTTGTTTTATTCCTAAGGGAGAAGCTTTCTGTGCAGCCAACTTCCCTACTTATACACTGCATACTGCTCAACTTGGCTCTTGTAAAAAACTATTTGCACCATGTGAAATATTTCAGAAGCAGTTCTGTGCTTCATAGGGCTTTTTAGGGAGTAGAGTTAGCCCAGGTCCCTTGGGTCCAGCCTCTGGAGATTTGGAATTACGACTGCTTCCAGAAGGGAAACTGGCATCTCACTTCAGGATAAATTTCTGTGACTAACAGTCATAAAAATCACTCGTTTTTGAGTCTTCATGTGTAAGAATCTATAGCTATTTAATTTGTCACTTCAGATATTATCGTACAGTAATTATTCTGAATGCTTTTAAAATTATACTTAGTTCTGTCTTTGGAAAGTTCTGGGGAAAGTGATTGCTCCCTGTTATGTCTGAAAAGTAGTGCTTTTTAGCACTGAAAAAACCAGATTGAAAAAAAAGAAGTTTGTTGTCCTGCCTTGTTTGAGCTATTCTCAATACATTAATTCCATTCACAGTTTAGGGTTGACTCTCACTGGGACTTCCAGCACGTTCAGAGGTCACCCTCTATGCGTGCAGTGACTCTTTATTCCATATTCTGTCAGCCAGGGTAGCTCGCCTCAGCAGTGCCTTCATCTGTATGTTCATCACAGGGGCTTCCAGGGCAGAGCTTTGGGGCCTTCTCGCAATGGACTGGAACACAAGCATCTCCCGAGGCAGAATAAGATCTGTGAGAATGGTGATCATTCCACAAATAGCATATTCATCCCCTTTGCACAGGAACTGGTAATAAATGTTCAGATAATCATGACTCAATTAAAGCTCTTATTCATTAACATACTTGCATGAAAGGTGTCTCAAGCTTCTCAGCACTCAAACTGTTACCCTGGGCTCTTTTTCCTCATGCCTGCTTATGAGGCTTGAGGAAGTGCTGAGTTCCATCTCCTCACCAGCTGTTTTAGGAAACGGAGAGATTTTTGTGACAACTTGTAAATGGGATGGAGCGTGAAAGAGGGAATTTCTGTTCTTTTTAATTGTGAGGTTGGTGTTCAGACTGGATTGGGGAGGTCTAAATCATGCACATCTGTGTTATGTGTGGAGCTCTGGTGCATCATGCCCATCTCAGTCGTTGTCAAAGGGAAGGGAGATCTGAGCTGTGTCTCTTCCTTGCTAAACCACTGCAGTTTCCTTTTGTTCAGCAGCTGCTTCCCTTGGAAGTTTTCTGCTTTAAAATAATCCATGGTTTTCCCAGGTGTACATCATGCCTCCAGCTGACCTTATTTCTGTTTCTTCATGGACTCCATTGAAATGTTTCTCTGGATGGATTTGCTGTCCCTTCTTCATTTGGATATGATTTCCTGGATATCATTCCTGACATCTGAGAAAAAAGCCTTAATCACTTAATTGCCCTTAGAAGGGCAGGGACAAATGGCAGAAGTTGTATTTGTGTGAACCTAAGAGGAAAATACTTTAAGAAGCCTTTTTGAAGTTTGAAAAAAGTCCAAATACTGCCTTTTAAAACCTTGGAAAATGCTGGTGAAGATGTTGTGAGATCTTTCCATCAGCTTTACTTTATTTCCCGTTAGTCTTAATGAGCTCTACTGCAGGACCACAGGATGAAGAGAGTGTGGACAAGAACATCAGCACCTTTTTTGTGTTTTAGAAGTCTTTTCTGTGCCTCTGTGCTTTTGTTTTCCCCTGAAGCACACAAAAGTGTGTTGTGGAGGTTCTAGCAGAGCCTTGTTCCATTATTTTCTGGTTGGTTTGGAATCCAAAGGCTGGCTGATAAGGGTTAGGGCTGGAGATCAGGGATCCAGGTTAGGCAAGGACACAGTGTTCTTAGAACACGTGAACTATGAACAGAGAGTACAATTAAGTACCTTAATAGTATTGTTAAACTTCCAAAATCCAAATTATAATCTTCCCTTCTCTCCCCTGCATATAAATGCTATTTTTCTACCTTTTTATCCTGATGATATTAATGTAAGGGAGGAATGCATTACATTTTTGCTGAATTTGTCTAGCCTAGAGCCTGGGAACAACAGACGAGTCCAGGATGTTCCCACAGACAATAGAAGGATGTGTATCTTTGTCTTTAATGTTTGACAGAACTTTATTAATTAACAGTTTTCTCTTTAGTGACTATATGGATTCCCTTCACTTGAAACTTTTTGTAATTTTATAGTTCGTCATGGAACTACTTAATTTTCAATGTTTCTTGGTGTCAGTTCTGTCTTTTAAAGACAGAAATAGAAGATATTACAATATGCATGTCTAGCTCTGTGGAACACCTGGTCTGAACCTCAGACTTATTTTAAAGCTGTAGAAAAGGATATTATTAGTATCTCAGAAGCTTATTGTATGTAAAATGGGAACTTAAATTTTGATCTTCACTAATTATAAAGTTTAGGTAAGGTGTTCTATTATAAGCATGTTAGGCTTTAGATTGTAGTCGGTGTGTTTGATTTTTGCTCTTTAACAGAAGCAGAGCTGTAACATTTGTTCCACGTGTGGAGCATTAATGGGAAAGAAAATAGCAATTACTTTCCTTGGAAGAGAACAGCCTTCAGAATTTCATGTGCTTTTGAATTTTTAAAAAAGCCTTTTGGGGGAAAAAAGTCTTTTTAGGACATGATACTGAGGGGTTTGAGCATGTCCAGGGAAGGGAACAGAGCTGGGAAGGGGCTGGAGCCCCAGGAGAGGCTGAGGGAGCTGGGAAAGGAGCTCAGCCTGGAGAAAAGGAGGCTCAGGGGGGACCTTGTGGCTCTGCACAAGTCCCTGACAGGAGGGGGCAGCCAGGGGAGGTCAGGCTCTGCTCGGCAGGGAACAGGGACAGGAGGAGAGGGAACAGCCTCAGGCTGGGCCAGGGGAGGCTCAGGGTGGATATTGGGAAAATTCCTCCCAGAAAGGCCTGCCCAGCCCTGGCAGGGCTCCCCGGGGCAGTGGTGGGGCCCCCATCCCTGCAGGGATTGAAAAGCCCTGTGGATGTGGCACTTGGAGACATGGGAGAGTGATGGCCTTGGTAGTGCAGGGGTCGGGGTTGCACTTGATCTGAGAGGACTTCTCCAGCCTTAATGATTCTGTGATTGTGTGACTGAACATTTGTGTATACAAGGAGCAGGTTATTCATTGAAGGCCTTGGTAATCAGAGAAAGCCATTGATGTGGTCTGTACAGGGAAGACACAGAGCAGGTCTTCAGGACTTTCTAGTGAAAACAGAAGGAAATACTCTTGCATTTCTGAATTTCTAAACTGACCTCTAGGTTACTGAAAGCTATTTTAAAAAAGGTTATTGCTACTGACATTTTAAAATTAGTAAATTATATCAGTATTTACCAAAACAAACAGCAGAGGAGTCAACCAGAGTTAGAACAGTAGATGAGATTGTGCTTTCCACGTAGGAGCTCAATATCCTCTTCTTTCCCAGAATGAATTTTAGCCATGATCTCTCAGTGCATTTCTACATTACCACAGAAGCTTTTTTTCCCTCTTCTTACCTGATCTAGAGGGCATAGAAAAAAATCATCTTATCTGTTAAGAAGTGATAGTAGTGCAAAGTTATCTGATTCCACAGGACTGAGGGAGTGCTATTTTTCCTTAGTGGTGATTATGCATACCATTGATTATGTATTTTGCTTCTTGATACCATAGAAAGAATCCAAATGGATTGGGACCCAAACTACACCATTGGCAAGTTGTGCTTTAGGCTTGAAGTGATCCTGTTTAGCCTCAGTTCAGCTGCTTTTCTGCACATAAAACTCTCCTGGGCTTTCTTTGTATATGCAATCATTTCTCAGTGTTCACAACTCAGATTACTCTCAGCCCTCCCCATGCTTGTGCTTGGTGAAGGAGTTACTTTGCAGTTGTGACCCGGAAGAAATCCCTGCCAAAGATAACCATGCCCACAGTGGTGAATCAGGTGTTAAGGTTCCCTTTCCCTCAGCCTCAAACTGCACACTCATTTCCTTTAACTGGAATTTGGGGTCTCCCTGTTATCCTGAAAGCCCCATCCTGGGTATCAGTATTGTGGTAGTACCTTTTTAAGGAAAAGCAGTGGGGCATTTTTCTACACCAAGTAAAAGTTGTGTGAGAACACACAGTGTGAAAAGATTGTGAATGAACTGTTCCTTTACTCTTTTGCTCAGTCTTAATCTTTCTATTAAGGATTTCATCCCTTTTACGTAGCAGGATTCAGATTATTTTCTTTTAGACTTAAATTTTCTCTTCCATCTGAATTTTCCTCTAAAAATACTTGTGTTTGCAGGTTGCTGTATTTACTCCAGCAAGAGAGCTCGAGCACGGAGCTGAGAACAGAATGTGCAGTGGTCCTGGGCAGCCTTGCCATGGGGACAGAGAACAATGTCAAATCCCTCCTAGACTGCCATATTATCCCAGCCTTATTGCAAGGTACTGTCCCTTAATGGATCTGTGTTAGTAAATGTTCCTAAAGTACCGAAATAAACATGATGAGACTGAATGGTTGGTTTGCCTATATTTATAGGATTGCTATCGCCAGATTTGAAGTTTATTGAAGCTTGCCTGCGATGTCTCCGTACCATTTTCATCAGCCCTGTCACTCCAGAGGATCTGCTGTACACAGTAAGTTGTAAGCAGATTATTATGTCTTTTTAAAGGCTGTAGAGCGGGTGGGAGTGAAAAATCTTGTTGTCTGGAGTAATAACAAGGCCTTGTTTGAGCAACACTGTTAGCACTTGCCTACCTTTAAGGTATCTGGCACCCCTAACATTTATGGCTTGTTTGATATAAGCTGGTCACCAAGGTAGTCCACTGATAAAGAAAATACCTACATGTTCAGACTTGTGTGCAGTCTTAAGGAGGAAAATCTGTCTCTAAATGGTATTTAGAGGTACTGTTATCAGAGCTGTACTGGCAACAGTTACTTGCGGAAACTTAAAGTTTTATCCAACACTGTCCTCCCTGTCCAGATGGGAGAGGGCTTGCTCAGCTTTTGTACTTCCAGTGGAAGAGCTTCACCTCTAAAATGTCTCTGCTCTGAGTTAGTATATGTGTGATTTGCATTGAAGAGATAGGAAGATAGCAAATGTGCCTCTCGTGTTGCTGTAATCCTGAGTTCATCCTGGAGCTCTTGGTGCTGGCCCTGCATAGGTGACTGTGCACAGCCCTCTCTGAAGGTACTGCTGTCTCCAGGGCTTGCCCAAACCCAGCCACTGCCTTTTTACTGGGAAGGAGGGGCAAGGAGGGTTTGGCTGCTTCCTTTGTCCTGGTGTAAGGGATAAGGTGAGCCATGGAATGAAAGCTGTAGTGGACCAGCAATCTCCTTCTACTCGGAAAAGGGGATCATTGCCCCAGTGTGGGGGAGGTCACAGAGCAGCTTCTGCTTCTGAGGGTAACTGGGAGCCCACAATGAGACCCACTCTGGTCCCACTCTTCCCACAAGCTGTCGCTTGCTGAGGAAGTCTTGGTGCTTACAGAGAAGGGCACAGCTGGCCTCTCAAGTCATACTTTCTCTACAGTTTGGCTGTTAATAGTCAACAGATTTTCTTCATGATTTTTTGTCTAGTTGCTATGCAGTGCTGGTTATGTAGTCTGTTTTGTTTTCTAGTCCTTTTCCAATGACTTTTTATATTTTCATTCCAGACACAGGTATGCAAAGTTATTGTTTTCTATGGACTCAATCTTACCCTACACCTATTCTGAATTTCATCTGCCAGTTAGCCCACCTCAGAAAGTCAGCTTGTGTTTAGTGTAGTGTGTAGATAATCAGCCAGCTTTATCCTCCACTGTTCACTGCCTTTTTTCCAGGTGTTTTGTGATTTTCAGCAAGGAAAACCTCAATGAGTATTGTATGGGTGAACACCAAAGGCACGTTTCCAGAGTAATCCAAGGGCTTCCTCTTTGTGCCTCTGTTCCTTTCTTCGGCTTCACTTCATGCTCCCAATTTCCCCAAATCAGCCTCTAAGAGCTGCTAATTGCAGAGGCATCTGCTTCCTGTCTGCAGCATCCAGAGCCAGGGTTTAAGACTACTGTCTCCATTAACAATCCATATCTCTTCCTGGGGATCAGTGCTCGATAGGGACTTTTAATCACTCCCTATTTGGAAGGGATTTGATGTCTTGAAGGGAGAGGAAGGGGTAGAGTACGGACAGAAATGGGAAAGAACCACCATTAGCATAGAAATAATCACTAACATGGGAACAATGTGCTCAGGAGACTGGATTTGGTGTTTCATGCTTTGCTTTCTCTGCTGCACAGCAGTGACATCAACTGCTTCCAGTCCTTCTTCAGGCCAATGGGTAGTCCTGGAATTAACCATAACTACAGGAAATGATAATCTGGTGAGAGGTCCTTGCTCCTTAGTTCACCTGTAAAACCCATTTTCCCATTTCCCATTCCAGTCAGACACCTCAAAGTTAAGTATTTTATGATTGTGCTTAAGGTCCTATTTCTGCAAATCCTTTTTTTTCCTTCTCTTGTGGGAATACCCAAAGCCACGCTTTGAAAAGTACAGATCCTTTGAAAAGATGTTTTTCCTATCTCTTGGAAGGCACTGCCCCAGCCCACACTGTTGCAAGCTGTGTTTCACAAGGCAGCAGTTGAGACATTGGCTTTGCAATTAAAGAAGTAATTATGGGCCTAATGAACACTTCATGGTAGACATTCCGACACTGAGAACAGCAGGAAGAATTCCAAGTTCCCGTTTAGCCACCCTGCTCCCTCTTTGTTTCTGGTCCCAGCAGCTCCAGGGAAACTATCACCATCTCCATGCAGCTGCAGCACTTGAAGGTCTCTCAAGTTCTGCCTTTTTCAGGTCCTGTTTTGAAAGGTAGGAGACCAAGTTTGTCAATGGCTTTTCATTCCTGCCCAGCAATTCTGGAGAAAACTTCTGGAAAGTTGGGTCATGACTTGTGTCTAACATGGAAACTTTCCCAGATTTTTTTTGAGGTTTGACTGCAGAGAGAGGATGCACTCTCCAACCTTGGGCAGGACTGTTTCCAAGACAAGGTGTTAGGAGTTAGCTTAACATCTCCAAGGGTGTTGCAGTAATTCTGGTTTCAGAAGACCTCTCAGTTAAAATACAGGATATACAAGTGCTTTACAGAGAGCTGCTTAAAACATTCCTTTCTCTTTGGAACAGGTACACATCATCCACAGTAAATGGAATATTTCTCCCAGCAGAAGTGCTGGGTGTCAGAGCTACACCTTTCCTCTTAAGCCTTTACTTATGGACAGGAGCCTGAAGGATAAACTGCTGGCAGTTTTGTGTAATTAATTCTGTTCAGTTCCAAGGATAAAATAGTTCTCCAGAGGTGGAAACATTTGGGCAGTTTCCTATAGGAACACAGGATTTGTACTGGGAAGATATGCAGCTCCCTCCATCCATCCCTCCATCCATCCATCCATCCATCCATGCCTCCATCCATCCATCCATCCACCATCCATCCATCCCTCCACCATCCATCCATCCATCCATCCATCCATCCATCCATCCATCCATCCATCCCTCCATCCATCCCTCCATCCATCCATCCATCCATCCATGCCTCCATCCACCCATCCATCCATCCATCCCTCTATCCATCCATCCATCCCTCTATCCATCCATCCATCCATCCATCCATCCATCCATCCATCCATC
>VZTN01021371.1:1064039-1197663 GCA_013400515.1 Erpornis zantholeuca | reverse complement strand
TCCATCCATCCATCCATCCATCCCTCTATCCATCCATCCATCCATCCATCCCTCCATCCATCCATCCATCATCCATCATCCATCCATCCATCCCTCTATCCATCCATCCATCCATCCGTCCATCCATCCATCCATCCATCCCTCTATCCATCCATCCATCCATCCATCCCTCCGTCCATCCCTCCATCCATCCATTCCCCATCCATCCATCCATGCCTCCATCCATCCATCCATCCATCCATCCGTCCATCCATCCATCCATCCCTCTATCCATCCCTCCATCCATCCATCCATCCATCCATGTGCTGAGCTGGATGAACACTGAGTTCTCAGAAGGGGCAGGTTTTCAGGGTCTGATGCTGAGCTGTAACAGCAGTTTCTATCCTGCTGTGACACCTGCTGTGCCAGGGAACCCTTGTTACGGAGGCTTCCTAGGCACACCTAGGCAGGGTGCAGGCTTTGGTGCTGAGAGCCATTTGGTGACCATGATGCACTTGGAAATGAGGAATGACAGGGAGTCCAGGGGGAGAGATCTATTGAGGTGCAGATGTATGTTCAGGCTTCGTTAAATTCTGAGATTACTGTCCAGCTCACCACAGCTGGGTGTTTTGGGTCACTGAGTACATGGAATCACTAAGGCAAATCCAAATTGACTGAGATCCTGCTACTTAAACTCCTGATATCTTAATGAAAACAAAAGAATGGATTCAGTGGCAGAAAATGTTTCCAGCCCATGAAAGTGTTTTGCACGTTTCCTGACAGATGTTCTCAGGTGTGATTCCAATTTCCATCCTCAGTGAGAGCAGGTCCAATTCCAGTGGGAACCTGCTGTCTGTGGCTACTGTGCTGGCCTTGCAGGAGGCCCTGCTGGGAATGCCCTGTCCTTACTGGAGCTTGGAGAGTGAAGGCACTGCAGCAGGATGAGTCTCCCTGTTGTAGAGACAATGAGAAATCAGTTTGAGAAGTCTCAGTCTCTAGAAATGAGGAGTGAAAGGCATTCCTGCTTCCTGGGCAGGTTGGGGAAGGAAAAGCTGATGTCACCTGATAAAGCGAGGGAGGGGCACCTGAGAGGATCAGAATATGTTACACTGATTAATAACCAGGTGTTAATGAGCAGTGAACCTGCACTGCCAGGTGTACACGTGCTCCACCACAGCTCAGTGATCCACTGTTCCTAGGGGAGGAATCTGGGTCAGCCTCTCATGCCTTATTCCTTCTTTCCTTCTGGCTGTTTGTGGTGGCTGAGCCAGGAGCAAGGCTGAAAGCTCTCCAGGCTGAACTGCTTCCTGAAAACAAGAGTTGTAAAAGAACCAATTCTAGCTTACAGACCTTGAATTTTCGTTATTTGTGTGGATAGAAGCATTTCAGTTCTCTGACTTGGGAAGAAGAATAGCAACCCTCTATTAAAATCAAATGTTGTAAGAATAGGTCTTCAAAATTTTGTTTTGGTGTTAAAAAGGAATATGATGAAATTAGGTATTGGGATCCAAGCAGGTAAATGTAGCTGTTAATTCTCTCTGAGTTCTGTTTGTATGGACAATAATTTTGTTACAATATGTGTGATATAGAGATATTTGTCCTAAGTTGCCTGGAACTACTTTGTTAGCAGACAACATTGGAATGGGTTTGTGAATCTCATTGTTTTAACTGTAACTGTAACTGTCTGCTGTGTAGACTCAGCCTCTCTAGGCTTGCTAGGAAGATCCTTTGTTACTTAGGTATCAATACTGAATAAAAATGGAATTATGTAGCCTCACATTGACACCTAATCACTATTCACATATAGTTGGAAGTCAGTTGTATCCACACATCCCTTTGTTCTTTCTAGGTTCATTTCTGATCAACATGCCAAAAATTACTATACAAGTTGGATATTTTAGCAGAACTGTAGAGCAAAACTAACAGTTTTCTTACAAATACATTTGGAACTTTACAGGAGTTTTTAACCTTTTCATACCACAACACTTCGGATTTGATGGAACAAAAGGAGAAGGTGTATAAAAGATCTGTAAAGGATTGCCTCTTAAATGCCTCGTCCAGAATATCTAATAATACACTTTTCTGTGTATTGGCAGAATTTCAGGGGCCCCTCACTGTTGTTTGCAAGGATTCATTAACTCTTATATCATATGTACAGTGACATTGTTGGGGTCACAGTGGCACCAGAAATCCCTGTCACAATGGTTGGTGGCACAACAGCCCCATCTCATAAGTGCTAAATGAAAATGGTTTTCATCATCCCATAGCAGAACCTTCCCAGCTGGGAATTTGCCACTGGGTCATGGTGCCACGCTGGTCAGTAAAATGTTCTCTTACCCAAATCACCATATGCCATTCCACTCCCATTTCTATAGCTCTACTGTAGAGCTTCCCAACAGTTTGAGGCTCGATTTCTGTCCACTTAGATCTTTACCCAAAGTCTCCAATCTATAAACTGCAGCTGGAATACTCATGTGATCAATACTCATGTGATCAATGCTGTTGGATTTTTAGGTGAAACTGCACCATTGTCACTGGTGAGGATGTGAAATACGTGTTAGATACAGATGGAGAGATGTTAGCACACTTATCTGGGTTGATTAAAAGAGTTTAACTGAATAATTATTTTATTCAAAGATGTGCTGCTTTAGTAGTGGCAATTTGAATCCTTTGAAATAATTCGGGTTTCATAGTCAGGGATTTCCCTGCAGGGGATTTCAGGTCTTGCATCTTACAATTTGAAGCTCCTTTCTTAAAACATTCCTTCCCATGAATCCTGTGGTATCCCTTCTCTTCTCCCTCCCCTCCTGGCTTCTTGATGATTGTGTCTCAGGGGAGCTTTGTCACTGAGCACCCTTTTAGCTCGGAGTGTGATGTTGTGTTGAACACTGATAGGGCTTGATGCCTTCAGCTGCTGAAGATCTGCAGAAAAGGACAAGAATCTGTTTTGATGGGTCAAATGCATGAAAACACAGAGGAATCCTGGGTATATTGTCAGCTGGTTTTGCTTTAACTCAGGGAAGTTGGAAGAGGCAGCCCAGAGAGGGTGTGGAGTCTCCCTCACTGGAGGTATTCCAGTCTGGACACACTCCTGTGCCCTGTGCTCTGGGATGGCCCTGCTGGAGCAGGGAGGTGGCACCAAGTGACTGCTGGGCTCTTCCAACCTGACCCATCCTGGGATCGAATGTCCACTATTGCCCTGCAAGCAAACCAATCCTTTGCTGGCCTTTGGGTTCTGAAGTTTGTCTCTGGGCTGTGTGTAAAGGCAGATCAGATGGAGCCTTAACACCCTGAGACTGTTGCTTAAAATAGGTAGTCCCTTGGTCTTCCTATGCACATAAGCATGAAATGACCATGGATATATGGCTGGTGCACCTGGGAGAAAGTCTTTATAAATAACTTTCTCTCTGTAGGATGCCGAGATGCCATGTGAGGTTGTTGCATGTTGATCCTTTCCAGCTGGTGAGAAACAAGCAATAGAAACCAGTTGGGTTTATTCTCAGTGTGTTTCTTGGCTCTGTTGCCCTATTGTTTTCTGTGGAGAATAAGAGGGCTGGATTGTCAGCAGCAAAGCTTCCTAAAATAAGTATAGTAATTGTATATATACATACATAAAAATATTAAAAAAATAAATACTACAAAGCTTTGTGTAATCTCAAATATTTGTGCAAGAAGGGGAGACTGGTACATGTTTATTTTGACAATATTAAAAAGTGTGGTGGGAAATTTCCCAGGTAATTGGGACATTAAACTTTGTGTAACCAGTGTGTCTGTCTGAAGCTGCAGTCACTGAACAGTCAGACTGGTGCTGCTTTCAGGGCTCTCGTGGGAGCTGAGGTGCAGGAAGGTTTTGCTCTAATTTCTGTTCACCTACCCTAAATCAGAGGGTTGTGGTTCATCATTGTGCAGGTCAAACAAAGTCTGGCTTAAGTTTTTAGGGCCAGTATAGTACTTGTGCTTTGGGAAGGAAGGCTCATTCAATCCTTCCCTCTGCTCAGCTCCCTTTATCTCATGGAAGTAACTTGGTTTACCCCTTTCCAAACTAAAATACCCATGGTTTCTTTTAATATCACCATAGTTCCTGCACTAAAACATACTGGTAAAAGTAACTGAAAGCTTTAGAACGTTATAGTTTTGTAACTTACCACAGAGATTAAATACCTGGATGTGTTTGCAGAAGAGAACTTGCCACAGAATCCTGGAAAGGTTTGGGTTGCGAGGGGCTTTAAAGATCATCTCATTCCAACCCCCTGCCTTGGCTTAGGGAACCTTCCACTGGAGTACAGGGGTTTTCTTTTGCTGATTTATTTGGGATTCTCTGTCACCAGTGTCACACACTCTGACGGTGTCTATAGTGTGTGTTTGACTGCAGGACAAAGGACATGATGTCTCCCCCTGAGTCAGTTCCAGGGGGCTGTGCCCTGCCCAGGCTGGCACTCTGTTCCCTCCCTGCTCCCTTGGACTCAGAGCTGGGAGAAGAGGCAAGTCAGCCACACTGACTTGTGGCTGGTAAGACAGCACTAAGTCAACTCCTGGAGTAATCCCTGTCAGTGGCCGTGTTTGGTTTTGGTATGTTTTCCCCCCATTCTTTTATTGGTTTTGTCCCAAATATTCTGGAGGCAAATTGCAGAAGTTTCACTGCTGTTATTCCTATTTATTCCAATTGCACTGACCTTTTATTTCCTTTCCTAGGGGATTTGGCTCACAACTGTCACTTGTGCCTTCAACTTTTAATGAACTGCTTTTAATGGTCTTGCTCTATATCCATAAAAGTTTTGGTGGAAGGGAGAACACTGAGTGCAGAATCAGGAGTGCTCCATTAAGTAACAAACTGCAGAGAAGCTGTGCTGAAATCCAGTGTTAACTCTTCTTTTGTCACTTGTTTGCAGGATGCTACAGTTATCTCCCACCTCATGGCACTGCTCAGTAGGTCTCGATACACACAGGAGTACATCTGTCAGATCTTCTCCCACTGCTGCAAAGTAAGGAAGACACTTCATGCTCTCTATGCAACTTGTGTTTCTGGCCTGTAAGAACTGTTTGTGACACCAATTTGGGGCCAATAGTGACTGAACTGGTACTGCTCTGCATTTGCTGCAGATTTATTGGGGTTGATATATTCTGCTCGTCTGTTCAAGAAAATATGCAAATCTATGGGGTTTTTATAGGCTTTGGCTGCTAAACAAAGCCAACAGTCTGGGCAAGTATCAGTCTTCACTGCTAGCACTATAACTCTTGGAAGACTTCTGGTTTTCCTCTTGAAGTCTCAGGACAGTGTGAGCACCTCTTTGCAGAGGTTATGCAGCCACTTTCAGCAGTTTTGAACAGAGACTGTTCTCTAAGAGGTGCTGTTGGTTGAGAGGAAAAGAAATGTTCTTCTCAGCTGAGCTCTATCAATTTCAGGTTCATCCAGATATGTGTTCATTCCTGCTATGTAATGCAATTGTGTTGATATGAGAAAACTGATTTAAAACCAGCAGCAACCCCACCCCAAACATAGTTTTGTCTTTCCCTCCCCCCACTCCAAGTTTCCACACAGCACTGGTTTTGATTGTTGCAGTTTCTTGGGAGTTATTGTACCAGCAAGTTATACAATAACTGTATCAAAATAATTCAGGGTAGGAAATGAGAGTTTTACAGCACCTTTTAGTAACAATTTGAAACTAAAGGATCATAGATCGTGTATGAGAAAATGAGAAAGTTCCTAAGTTTATGAATTTGTAAGTATTTACCTTGAAAAATACCTTTCTACCTTATCACTTACAATGAGTCCTCTGGAGCTGTGAGTTATTCCTTTGCTAAGTATTTGTGTTCCTCTGCCTTGGCTGTTATTTATGTACACTCATCTCATTGCATTTCTTCTGCTAAGTGAAGCTGAGGACTGAAAATTGCCCATTTAGTGGGATATAGAGATAGAACTCAGCTGCTAATATTTAGAGAACTGTTTAAAGAAAACATGAAGACAAAACCCTACACTGGACCATGGAAGTTCACATATATACCTGATAGTGGAAAAAAACCTTGGTATTTCAGGAACAGAAATGCACCAGTGAGGCATCTCCTGTTTAAGTAACTTACTTGAAAGTCTCCTTAATAGGCTGAGGAGCTCGAACAGGTGAAAAATCAGGCCATGTTGGCCTACAAGAAAAATAATCCAGGACTAATGATAGGGTGTTGGAGGAGTCAGTTTATACAATCAGGGGTTGGCTCTGGGAATATAAACCCTGTTGTCTGGGAGAGAACAGAAAACAGTTATTGTCATCTTTTCCCAAAGGAGTTATTTCCATGCAGCTCAAGTAACTCCTGGTGACTTGCATGTCTGAAATGTTGTTAACAACAAATGCACAGTCACTTCACAAGTGAGGAAGGTCTTCTGAACTAACCATTCTGTTTCGAGTGCCTCCTCCACTCCCCAAATCTCTCTCAAATTTTACAGTGAATGTCTGGAAAAAATCAACTTTTTGGAAAGAAATTGTTGGCTGTGTGAACAGAGAGAAACATGGCTGCACAAGAAAGGCAGGGTGATGGGTATGAGTGTTAGGAAATGCTTGTATTTGCAGAATAAACAGCTTCATAACAAAGAAAAATATTTGAGGTTGAGTAAACAGATCATCACAAATGTTAAATTGATCAAGAACTCATTTCTCTTGTCCAGGCAAATGAAGCTGTTCAGCAAAAATCTGAAATGTCCTCCTCCTTCTATTTCGTTTGGTTTGGGGGTTTCAGGTTTATAAGGTCAATTATTGTATTTTCAGACAGAACAAAATACATCTAGTACCATGAAGACAAATTTGCAAGGGATTTTCTGACTTCAATGAATAGACAAAGTATGTTCTTAAAATTAAAAAAAATAATACATACTGAAAGTTTCAGTATTCCCTACATTTTAAATGAAGACTCCATCTTCCTCAAAAAGTCCCTGAGTGAAAGAACCTTTCTTCCTTTTCTCCCTGAAGCAATAAGTTACTATAAATAAGCCTTAGTATTCAGGCAGGGGCTTGAGATATGTTCTAAGAGGCATTGATGCTTTTACTTCTCTTTTTCCTCATCTTAGTAGATGTATTAATTGAACTAATAGTGATTTCTCAGAGCTCCAGCCCTCCTGCACTGTTCCCAGCTCACATCTGCTGCAGCCATTTCTTTCTCTTCCTTTCCAGCCTCTTTTGTTGGCTTCTCAGTTTTCTGCCTTGCCTGCTCCCATTTCCCTGGAGAAGCTCAGAGTGCTTCTCTAGAGCTAGGAAATCCATCATTTGGGTTCCTAGCATATTGCTGCTGCTTTGTGCTTTTGCTGCTCTCTTTTGCTGCTTCTCCCTGCACGTTTAGAATTAAAATTAATGGCTGGGGAGCATTGCCCCTGGAGAAGAGCCATCCTGAGCAAGGGGAAGTGTTGATTTACAGGGGAGCAGATGCAGTTCTTAACATCCAGAGTCAGGATTCTGTCAACATAGAAGCAAATAAGTAAACTGAAATCAGGCTGATGTACCTGGGATGTGAAAATGCAAGTCAAAATTTACTTTTTAAGAGTCTCTCTATCTCAGTTCATTTGTTTTCAGAGCAAGTGGTGTGAGTAGGTAAAGTTTACTGTTTTAATGGTCAAACTAAAGAGGTAAGGTATATGTTTAGAAACAGATGGTTGGATGAATAATTAAAAAAATACTTCTGGAACTTATATTTGAAAGAGGTGACATCTCTGCATAAGTAATAACTTCAGTGCCAGTTGAAAATTAAAGTCTCGTGTCTGGAAAGGGTCCAGGATAAGGCCTGGAACCAAGGCAGCTTCCCCCAGACCTCTTCTGTTGGGTGACCTTAGGCTGCTGCTGGATCCCTGCCCCGAGGGACAAAGGCACTTAGGTACCTGCTTTGCATTGTGGAATGAGTTGTTACATTGTGCTATCCTAGTGTTTCCTTGAAA
Organism: Erpornis zantholeuca; assembly: GCA_013400515.1. Taxonomy (NCBI): domain Eukaryota; kingdom Metazoa; phylum Chordata; class Aves; order Passeriformes; family Timaliidae; genus Erpornis; species Erpornis zantholeuca. The sequence continues at coordinate 1,189,772 of VZTN01021371.1, read as the reverse complement.
ATTGGCATTTTATGATGGAAAATGGTGCAAGAAGTGATGTAGGTTCCTGAAATATGTCAGTCATTCGTATTTGGAGAACAAGATCACTGTCAGAGGAGTGGAACTCTGTACCCAAGGTGGAACAAAACCAGGCAGCCTTGCTGTTAAACTGGGGCCTGAACTGCCTGGAAATGCTACATCATATTCTCAAGTTTTCACCTTTATATTTGCAGCTGTCCCTCTTTGTGGGTTAGAGCTTACCTGGTAGTGCTGGTTGGTGTGTGCAAACACAGCGTGTACAGATGAAATATTTCCTGTACATCCAGTGTGCAACTCAGATGCACCCAGGTGTCACCTCTGTCCTGGCATCTGTCCTGCTGGCACAGAATCTGCCACCTGCAGCCCACGGAGGAATCACTAATACTTGGGAATTCCTAAATCTAGGGCAGTGTGATTTCTTTTACTTTAAACTCACTCATTCTTTTCACATATTTCAATATCTGTTCTTCAACTCCAACACTGGCATAGCTGTGGCTTTAACTCCTTGCCTCAGCCACTTCTGTGTACCAGTGTAAGTGGTTTTCCTCCCTCAACCATGCTGTTTTAATTGCATTTTTTGGTAGAAAGCTCTTGGTGGCAGTAGCAGCTGAAGCATCTCTTAAAGCACCAGATATGTAACATCTGAAAGTAATTTAATGCTTTTTTCTTAGAGGAAGAGATACTCTAAACATGTTCTTTTGACTGCAAAAGGAATCTGATTTCAACTGTATCTCAGATTTGAAGATAATATGTCACTGATCTCTGCCAGGGTGTGAGAGGTGCCATAAACCCAGCTGGGTTTGAACACGAGATTAGGGAGTGAAGATAATTTCTTCACTTGCAGATGAGTCAAGGGAGTAATGAGTCAAGGTAAATGCTGTGGCATCCTATAAGCTGAATTTAAAGTGTGTAGCCTGTGCTTAATGCAGAGATGACCAAAACTGGGAACCTATTTTTAAGTTTTAAGGAGAGGTTTGCAAGTCACAGATCAGCTTTGGCAAGAGACTGCTGAGGGCTGCAGGTATTGACATTTCATGTTGTTTTTTTCAACCTCATCAAGGTTTTTTCAACTGTGTCATGCTACAGAAGTTCTGAGACCTTTCTCCTGCAAAATTTAATATCTGCATTTAATTCCAAAGGCTGTTTTGGAAAAAATACTGACATATCAGCCACTGCCAACTTAGATCTTGAAGTCAGTAAATAGGTGATGGCTGGCTGGATTTATGGCCAAATATGCTTGGAACTAAAATAATAAATAATAAGAAATTGGAGGAAAATGCGAATGTCCTCTCAAAGCACAGTCACTCTGTCTGGAACCAGTTTTAGAAGAAATCCCTTCCCTTCTGCAGTTAGAATTGTTGAAAATGCTTAATATTAACAGTGAAGGAGACTTAAGTGACTGGTGATCTTTTATGTGATTTGTAGAGAAAATCAGGAGCTTTCAGCTGTTTCCAACAGGAAGAGTAGAAACAAAAATTCTCTATTCATGTTTCTTCATTTGTGAGAACTAATGTCATTGCCTATTGAAGGAGAGAGTGGAAATGATTACCAGAGAAGGACAAATGCTATAAAAATAAGAGTTGAAGTTGTTTATGTAAAAAAAAAAAAAAAAGTTATGCCAGCTGATTACAAAGTAAATGTTAGGAAATGTATCTTAAATATTTAACAATGAATTGCAGACCATGGAAACCTCTTACATGTTGTTTTAAAAACCCTGTGTTATGTTTCCTTTGAAGGGTCCAGATCACCAGACAATCTTATTTAACCACGGAGCTGTTCAGAATATTGCACATCTGTTGGTCTCCACCTCCTACAAAGTAAGACATTACAACTACTCTGTGTTTAACATGTGTTTATGGAAGGAATTCAAATGGAGATTGTAAAAACCATGACTGTGCCTGACCAAAGCTATAAACAGGTACGATGCATATTTGTAGAATAACAGTTGTTTTACTTGCTGTATTCTGTGAGGACCAGGGCTATTTTACTGTAAAGTTAAAGCAGTAATAATGGAAACCAGGGCTAGTTAGCATTGCTCCAAAGGGGAACAGGCACTTGGCAACCCAAGTGCTCTAGTTTGTTGAACAGTAAATGAGAATAAGAAGTTAGCTGAAGAGAAGCAAATGTGGTCTGTCCTAAAAAGGAAGTCATACCTGTAAAAATCGATGGTTGTGGAATGTGTGGAGGCCACCAGCTGCCTTTGTGTTGTGCTCCCTTGAATTCCTTGGCTCCCTTCTCTGTTGTGTTTTGGAAGTCCATCCTGGACTATCTGAAAGCACCACCTTGGAGGACAAGCATCACACTCTACCTGGAACTTGGTGGCCAGGAGGCTCAGCTCCTACTTCTCAGTCCTTCCACTTGCAAAGACAAGGACACAGTTTAAGTATGTGCAGCTGTAGAAGGGCAAGTCAAAGACTAATATCTGAACTAATCTAGGTTCTCTGATCTGGGAGGGTGATCATGGTGCATCTTCCCTGTGTCAAAAAAAGAATTTTTAAAGATTCCAGAAACTAGGCAGCCATGAATTAAATGATTAAATCAAAACTTTGGACTGAAGAAGGAGAAGCCAATATGAAGAAATTTGTCAATCCTTTTCATCCAGGTGGTACCTGAGGCTGTATAATGGCAGTAAAACTTACAGTGTATATTTGTTTTAATATTAGTTTGGAATCCCTTCAGCTGGATGGTTCTCCTTAGACATTTTGTTAAGCCCACTTTTAAAGGATTCTGAAACATAAATCTCAAGGGCACATATTTCTGATTCTCTAATGTACTTATGAGTCCTGAAAAGGTACTATTGTTATATGCTTCTGTTCTTGTGTTGCTTTTGACACATTTGTGAGGCATCACAAATAAGACCAGTATTTCTTGTTTTGTTCCCTAAGTTTAATCCTTGCTGGTTTTCTTCACAGTGTTTACAACCTCCCTCACAGAAGGGTAGCTCCAACAGGGAGATGACAAAAGTCAGGGTGCAAGTTAGACGTTTCCATCTCCCTTTTATTCTCCATCTCCATTTCTCATTGTTTATACAGCATTGTTTTCTACAAGCCTATCCAGCAGTTTAGCCCAGTTTTTCTTTGAAGTCAGTGTTGATATTTCATATTATTTTGCTTTTACAGGTCCGAATGCAGGCATTGAAATGCTTCTCAGTTCTAGCCTTTGAAAACCCCCAGGTATCCATGACTCTGGTAAATGGTGAGTGCAATGCTGCTGCTGCTGCTCTGACATGCACTTTATGCCTGGCTGAATGAGAATGACTTGGAGCTCTCTCTCTTTGCAGTGTCTGTTGATGGAGAATTGTTACCACAGATTTTTGTGAAGATGTTACAAAGGGACAAGCCCATTGAAATGCAGCTCACGTCAGCCAAATGGTAATTGTCTTCAGGAATTGGGGAAATAGCAGGGAGTTTAATCCTTGCTGTTTAACTGCTCCCTTCTGGCTTGTTCCAAAGTAATAGGGGATGTAAAATTTTAGGAATAATTAGAGATACTGTTTGCATTATGTAAATCCTTGAACAAGTGGCTCTCACCCCATTTTTTAATGTAACTTTCACTCTTTGGTGCACATGAACAGGGAAGGATATAGCTGGGCAGCAGTTTTGTGAGGAATGTGTGTTCAGCCATATGGGTTTTCACAAGTATCTTGGATTTTATGATAAGTTTTGCTTTGAACAGAGCACAGTTCTGAGCTATCATCCTTGGTGGCTGTGCTGTGTTGGAGACTGTGCTCCAAGATGATGGGAGAGCAGAGTTAGTCCCTCTTCCCAACTGTTTTAAATCAAATAGATTTTTCTTCAGGCTTCATGTGCTCATACAGCGGAATTAATGTTTTTAATTAATTTTGTACTTCAACTTTCCCTGCTGGCGTGGGCACATTTGTGTGTTCATATTCATAATGACTTTCTACCCAGTGACAAGATGTGACCCAGTTCCATAATAGCAGCACCCGGGTTATGCTCACTCCATAAGCTGGGATTGACACCCTTTAGGACCATTTTCCTTTTCTTGTGTTGATAGTAATGGAATAAATCACTCCAGGGGGTTAAAGAGATAAAATTACCCATTGCTATAAACGACTAAAATTAAGTTTAACTCAGGAGTTTGGTTGGTGATGTGTTGTTTGATTATTCTTTTAGTTTTTGATGGCTTTTTTTGACAAGGAGCAGTGAGTTCTCTGAGTTCACCAAACAATTTCACAGCTGCTTGTGTCAGTGCAGGTGTCGATTCTGGATGAGGAACAGGTGGGGTAGGTAGGGCCTGCGACTCTGTGCTCATGCTGCCAGGTCGTGATGCCCTAACTCATTCATGAAAGCAGTTTCAGTGATGTGCATGTGGATGAGGGGGGTTCTTGAGTAATCCCACTCCATGTAGGAGGTCTGTCTTGGGACCTCCCAGCCTCCCTTCCAACTGCAGTTGGCCCAGGCAGTCTGGTTTTACTGGTTTTGTTAGGCAATTCTTGGTGAAGAAAGCAACTGAAATTAATTGCACTGCAGCAGTCTCAGTTCTGATTGATTTATGTGTTTCTTGGAGAAGTCAGAAAACACAAACAGAATGATATATTTAAAAGTAATTTTTGTTACTAAGTGAGATATAAAGCAGTTGACAAGGCATAAAGACAGGTTGGAGTTAAAAGAATCTGGGGTAGACACTCCCAGGTCTACTGCTGTTCTTTGCTGATTGAAGGAATTGGGTACACAACTCATCTTTGCTATTGCTTTGCAATACTTTGGCTCAGCTGGACCTTTGAAAGCATGAAAGTAAGTGATGTGGTGAAAAGCAACAAAAGAAAATGGCAGGAAAATGGCAGACAAAGCAGTATCTTGAATTTCATATTGGGTTTCTAATTAGTCCACAGACACTCATCCTTCTTAGGGCTCTCAGTTTTACAGCAGTCCTGGAGTTTGCAACCTTGCTGGTTTTTCTTCTATAGGTCCTTCCCCTACCGGATTGCCTCCAAATCAGATTCTCTCTTCCTTTTTCCTAATGAGAGTAGTAGGTGAAATTGTCACAGATCATCTTTTTTTTCTGCTTATAAATTAGATTTCACTCCTACCTTGCAGCTTCAGTCAGTTAGTCTGCAGTTCTGATTTATCATTAGGCTCCTTGGAATACAGATCTAAAAGGGTTTTTTCCTTTTGAACCGTCTCTAAAATTTCTACTTGAATCCAGATTGGCATACAAGACTACTTTAAGTTCCCTTTTTTCCCCTCAACAATTGAAGTAGACCTGGAAGACTCAAGGCAATACCTCTTGATTGAAATGGAGCAAAGGTCAGTCTCTTGGGCAGCAGTGTTGGCACAGAGGGAAGAGCAGGAAGCCCCTTGGGAGAGTGCTCTGCAGCTACAGCTGGAGCAGTAACCTTTTCTCCTAAAATCACCCAGAATTGGTTCCAGCTAAGCCATGCCTGTGTTACCTGAAGTAAAAAATTACTTTCTTTCATTTCTGCAATAGAGCTGCTTTGCCTGGCAAAAGTCTCCCTGGACTAAATGGCAGCTGCAGGATGAGTGCTTTCCTCCTGATTGTGCAGGTGTGAAAATGAGTTTCCTGCTGTCAGCTGCAAGGCTTGGGCAGTAAAAGTTTAGCAGATGATCTCAGTGCTAACATTCAAGTCTTATCTCTTCATTTCTGAGAAATAATATATAAAGAGACTTCTGACTCTGGGATTTTTAGCTGTGGCTGTATTCAGAACAAGGATTGGTGTTGTTGCCTCGAAGAGGTGAAAGAACTCACTCTGGGCCCTTGGAAGGAGCTCAGGGATGTGGTGGAACACACCATGGTTATATGAGCATGTTGCTGCTCCTTAGCTGGGCAGTTCTGATTGACCCTGTGTACAACTTCAGCCTGCCCAACTGAGGGTCCAAACGTGTTAGTTTTAAGTCACCTTTAGTGAAATACAGTTATACTTTTTAAACTCTACCGTGGCCTTATAAAAGCCAGTTCCAGTGTTAGTTCAGAAGATAAAACAAAAGCTCCTGCTGCACAGCAGTTCTCCTCCAGCTCCATTGCACTGCCTTGTAGCAGAGCAGGGAAAAATGAAACCATTTCAAAGTAAAACACTTTTTTTGGTGGGTGAACTATTTTGCATTTCTGGTAGCTTGGGGCACTTTACAAGTCCATTAACAAAGAAGGTGGCATTTGTTCTGATGCTGTGTGCCGGTGACACCTTGGGGTTGTCATATCCACTGTGAGCTGTTGTCTAATAAGGGACAATGCTGGCCTGGTGCAGTGTCAGAGCCTTGGCTGGGTTCATCATCAGCGAGGCTGTGCTGGTTGGTGCAGGGTGTAAAACCCTGCCTGTGGACAGGCAGCACAGCAACTCCACCTCTCCTGGGCTGGGGCAGGGCCTGGGTGCCTGTGCCTGAGCTGCCAGGCTGCCAGTCCTGTGCTGGTCCTCTCCTGATGGCTGCACACCCCGGGGCAGTGACTTACAGGAAGGTCTGGGTGTGGTGCACCTTCACCTTAGTGCAGGTCGTTCCTTTTGGGTTTGGGGCTCAGTGAAGGCGGTGATGTGACCCTTTGTGTGCTGTGTGCTCCAGCAAGGGGTCCTGCACCACAAACCTGCCTGAAAGTGCACCTGTAGGAGTCTGTGTGCCCAGGCCCAGTAAGCTCTGATATATTTAAACCAAACACAGGGGAAGATGTTTCGTTAGGACAGGTGTTCTGCAGCAGCTGAAGTGTACTGAAGCCATGGTAGGTGACTGTGTCTCGTTGTGTTGTTGCAGCCTTACTTCCATGTGCAGAGCTGGAGCAATACGGACGGACGACCCCTGCATTGTTCTGAAGGTGAGCTGTGTCTGCTTCAACCACCTTGTAAATATGGAATAATTCTTCTTCTTGTGCTGGCCACAACAGCTGCTTAAACAGTTCTCTGTTCAAAAGGTTTGCTTGTGTAGGTCTATCGTGGTTTTATTTTCTCATATAAAAAAATTGTACAAAATCTGTTATACCAAAGAATTCAAAGCACCGAGTTCTCCTGACTTTTTTTTTTTAAATTAAAAAAATAGTTTCTTGGTTTCCCTTCATTTCCAAGTAATGATAGATGAAAAGTCTACATGTTGGCTGAGACAAAGGCCCACCCCTCCTGTCTTTTAGTGCAAGAAAGTGCAATGTACAGTTCATTCCAGCGTGCATATTGGCATCTGTTCTGCGCTTGGTGCTGCACAGCTGAGGAAGCTGAGCTGCATCCTTCTCCCTCTTCCTCAGCTTTGTTCCAAATTGACACTCCAATTCTCTGCTCTCCTTTCTCCTTACAACACCTGCATACTGGGGACTGCATTTCCATTCTCCCAGCCCGTCTCTCCTGCAAACCTCTTTCTTCTTTGGAAATGTCTTCCCTTGATAGATCCCCTGTGTTGTGCTGCACCCTCAGCCACATCCTCGTCCTGGTCAGGACGTGTGTGTTCCAGAACTGTTCTGCCCTGGGACAGGGAACAGCAGTGGCAGGCATTTGCTGGGAGCTGGACATTGCCCTGTGGGGCTGCACGTGCTGGGCCACGTGGGCCCTGTGGAAAACCACCATCCTTTCAAACCTTTGCGAAGGGATTTGCTTGGGCCAGCTCATGGCAGCATTTTTTCCCTCATGGAAGCTGCTTCAGCACAAATCCATGTTTGAGGCTGTGGAGTTAAATCTGTTGTAGTACTTGAGAGTAGACAAAAGAGTGGGGAGAGAAGGAAGGCACAGAACCTTTGCCTTGTTCAAACCACCCCAGTGATTCCTCCTCCAAGAGCTCATACTTGCAAGGTAACACAGTGTCCCTGTGGTTAATCCAGCCACAAATCCTTTGACCTCTGCTGAACTAAACTGAAGTGATGGCTCCTTCAGCATTCAGGAATTATTGCCCTTTGCTATCAAACTTTCTGCATTTGGGGGTCAGTCAGTGTTGTGTGTTTCCAAAATGGTTTTAATTCACTTTCATTGCTCAATTTGATTAGGAATGTGGGAAAAAATAAAATCCCTTGAGAAAGGCAGAGGAGGCTGATAAATAATGGATTTGATGGGAAGGGAAATTATTTCTCTGGAATCCTAATAATGAAACAGTCCAGATAACCCAGACACATCCCAGCCATACCATGGAAATTAGATATTCCATCTTTACAGTCCATTTCCAGACTTTCATCTGCTGGCCAGGTGTTCATTGTGGCTTTCCATCTTACACCCCTACACAGCCCCATGCTCCAGTGCATTAATTGCACTGCACTGACCTGTAGATCCAATGGAACAGTTAAAATGTGTCTGTCAGAATTCTTGCTTTTGTTTCATTTTAAGCAGATGGAATTGCTTAGTGTTGAAAAGCATGAGATCTGTGTTTCTTGGGTTCATGCAGCCAGTGACTTAACAATGCCCAGCCCTTGAATTCCAAGAAATAACTCATTTCAGGCCATTTGACCTTGGAAAGAATTAAGAAGTACATTGTCTTTGTGATTTAGACATGGAATTCCACTTCCTTCCTTTCTCACTCCACATGAATGTAATTTTTTGGGAGCCTGTGAGCAGTCTTCCCTGTGGCCTCAAGGCCAGGTATGCAGAAGGGATGCTTTGGCTCACTGGATTAGCTGCAAGATCCACAACCTCAACGATAATCCCTGAGGTGGCATCTAGCTTTCTAAAATATGTAGGCAAGTCCTACTTCCTGTGCAATGGAGATATTTATCCATTTAATAATTTGAACAATCAATGGGTAGATGTTATTTCTATGTCCCCAAAACATAGCTGTGAGCAACATTTACTAGAGTAATTCTGTTGAAGTCAGTGGCGTTGCACAAGCACAAACCTTGATGTTATTCCTCATCCATTTTTGTACTTGGGGAGGCTTGAGTGAGCAGAGTCCCAGCCCTTGGAGAATTGGCCTTTGCAGAGTTGAGTACTTTCCACTGAGCTTCAGGTAAAGAACAACTTGATTGGTTTTTATGTTTCAGCAGTGAAGGTGTCAAAACTGTTGTCATGTAACTGAAGTAGGGGAGATGTCAGGGAAGGCAGAATGGACCTGGCTTCCAGGTTAGCTTCTTTTCTGGTTATCAGTTATGCTGCTGAGGAGTATTGCACCCTTGCCTCCTGCTCCAGGCAGCCAGCGTGTGGGAAAGGAACCCAGAGATTATTTCTGACTGCATTGTCCTTAGTTAATCCTGGATCACAATGGGGCAGGAAGGGTCAAGTACTTCTTGAGGGCAGCTGGAGTACTTTTGGTTCTGGTGTGTAGGAAGAACAAGCCTGTGCAAATATCAACTTCTGAGGGGATTTTTTTTTTTTAAGGTTTTGTCAAACTTTGTTCCTGGTTGCTTCTAACATATCATAATTTTGGCTGCGTGAGAAGCTGTTTGAAAGTAGCCTGTTGGACACTCTGCAGTGCCTGAACAACTCCTCTGTGTGTGCAGTCTTTGAACCCACTGCAGTGTGCACGTGTGAAAGTTCTTGTCTAAAGAACAGTGCTGAGCATTGCTGTAGGACGCTTCTTTCATGTCTTTGGAGTTTCTTTATCAATGTAGCTGCACTAAAAGCTCCTTTTCAAATCTCTGCAGACTCTGCCGTGCTTGGTTCGAATGTGCAGTAAGGACAGACTGCTGGAGGAGCGGGTGGAGGGGGCAGAGACCCTGGCCTACCTGATCGAGACGGACGTGGAGCTGCAGAGGATGGCCAGCATCACCGACCACCTCATCGTCATGCTCGCTGACTACTTCAAGTACCCCAGCTCCGTCAGCGCCATCACCGACATCAAGAGGGTGCGTTCCCTGAGCCTCGCAGGAATGGGCAAAACCAAACATAAGTGACCTCAGGATGGTTTTTTAAATTCTGTTTAAACCTCATGCCTGAGATCCTCAATTGAAAGGTGACCAGAGGTCCGGCAGGGCTTGGTTCTTGATGTTCTTACTCTCCCTTCTCAGTCACTGCTTTTTGGAGACTTCGTTATCCGCCCTAAAAGTGTGGATATCTGAACTTCCCATCCTCTAAGTTTAAACATCTTGCCTTCAGGAACCAGTACATTTCAGCTTCATAAGAGATAACAGTCCACGTGAAGAGAGATTTGTTTTCAATTCTTAGGTCAAGTTTGTTGAAAATCTGAAGTTCAGAGATGTTTCTGTTGTGTTAAAGCACAAAAACATAGGGGTGTCGTGCACTGTTTCATATTATGAGTTATCTGCACTTGCAAGAGGTTGGATAAACAGAGACCAGATGTACCTTGGAGTCTACTGAGTCTGATTATTAGAAAGTACCCCAAAAAATAGATTAGAGTTGTGCTTTTTTTCTGAAACTGGCCCAAAAGACAGGTTCATTTCCCTGACCTTTATAGAATGGGGATAATTCTGCATAGAGAGCCTCTTGAATTTTATGTAAAAATGAAAATTAAATGTAAAAAAATTAAGTTACTGTATAAAAAACTAAGCAAAAAGAAGTTTAGCAGCTTGCTGAGGAGTAATGGATGTTGGCTGTAGCATCAAAAATATGATCAGGTTCCAAAAGTGAGTGGGGCAATTCTAAATATTATGACAGTGCTCCGAGTGTGCAGTAAGTCTGTAGAAGCAGCCAGCTGGGAATCCAGGGTGCTGGCTTTGGACAGAGTGCTTGGAATTGCACCCTGTAAGGTAAAACTACGTGAGGAATGAGCGAGGAATCTGCCAAGCAGAGAACTTGTCTGCTTAAAATATTTATAACAATTATCTAATACTTCTGCTCCAATGTAGCTGCACTGGAGAGAATTACTCATAGAGCTTAATTTTTGACATTTCTTTTATTTCAGCACTTTGCTGCCTTATACGGGTATTTTCCTGGCATTTTGTGTAGACTTTGAAGATTGCATTGTTTTGTAGAACCTTTTGGTACAGAGTTTTGTGGGCAGTCAGAGTCACAGAATTATTCTCAGTGAAGAGAACATGAGGAGATCTGAGAGCCCAAATTTGCTGTTCCAAGCAGGGTCAACCTCAAACACCACTATTTTATGATGCCTTTAGTGCTCCCATTAATTATAGAATCATAGAATCACAGAATATCCTGAGCTGGAAGGGACCCCAAGGATCACCCAGTCCCACCCCTGTCCCTGCACAGACACCCCAACAATCCCACCCTGGGCATCCCTGGCAGTGCTGCCCAAACACTCCTGGAGCTCTGGCAGCCTCGGGGCTGTGCCCATTCCCTGGGGAGCCTGGGCAGTACTCAGCACCCTCTGGGGGAAGAACCTTTCCCTGAGATCAAGCCTTAACATCCTTAACCATGGGCAGCCTCAGGTTTAGAGATCAACTTTGGCTCCTGCTTTTTCTTCAGTTCTCTTGATGAAAGTTCCCTTGATTGTCTCCCAGTTTTTTCACTCCTTCTGGCTAGTTCCTGTAAGTTTCTGAGGGGAGATAAGAGTAGTTTTTAGCTGAATATGGTCTTGATAGAGTCCTAACCTTGTTTTGGCTTCAAATTGAAGACAGAATTGTCTTCTCTGTAACTCGGCAGAGAAATGAACCATATTCTTAACTTCGGTTATTGTGTTTAGCTGGTAAATGTGGCCATGAGCTCAGGGAGCAGCACTTTGTGCTCCTGGCTGCCTCTGGGGTGGCAGACAAAGAGAGTGCATAAGCACCAGTGTAGAACAGCTCAGAACATCATAGTGCAGCTGCTTTGGTGGCTGAGCCTGGTGCCTGTGCTGTGTTTCCCAGCTGGACCATGACCTGAAGCACGCCCACGAGCTGCGCCAGGCTGCCTTCAAGCTCTACGCGTCCCTGGGGGCCAACGACGAGGACATCCGCAAAAAGGTGAGCCTGGGGAGCCTGTGGGGAGTGCTCAGCCCGAGGGGCAGCTGCAGGCAGCAATTCCCCCTCCTCCCAGCAGTTTGCCCTGCTACGATGTAAATAGGTGCAAGTGGGAGGGCTCTCTCTCCTCCTTTAATATAAACATTCTGGTTACGTGGAACTGGAACAAAAGTTAATGTCTTGCTATCAGAGTGTAACAAAAATAAAGTTCAGTTGTGTAAACATCTTCACAGTGATGAACTAGACTTGCACTTGAAGCTGTCTTTCAACATTTTTGGTACTTGGCCACTCATAAGGGATATTGTTGTGGTATATGAGAAATTTCTGAAACTTGTGTTCTGAGAGAGATAATACACCTCTGTTCTCATCTGTCCTGTTATATAACAAATGTTTTAAAAAACAATAAACCCTGGGAAGTCTGCTCATACTGGGAAACCAAGTCAGAATTTGTTTCCTGATTCTCAAGTGACCGAAGGGCCTTGCACTGTCATAGCAAAGCAGCTGGTGATTCAGACATTACAGCAAAGAGATTGGCTGCTTGGAGCACTCACATAGTTAAAAATTAATGTGTGGAAAATGGAGGGAACTTAATAAATGAATGATTAAAAGGAGCATTTTTAAAAAAATTAATCACGCATTTGCAGTGTCATGTAGCAAGTGCAGGAGACAGGAATGTTTTCTGAGATTATTTGCTGGTTAAAGGGGAAAAGCAGAAGGAAGGGAGCAGAAAAACACAGGGCAAAAAGTTAACATCAGGAGGATTTATCAATGGGGAGCCACTCAGGATCTCCTGAATTCAACCTCATAAACTCCTCTTTTGTTGCTTTAGTTAATAGTGAGGATCCTTCTTTTACACAGCTTTTAATAAGCAGTGGGTGTGTACATGCCAAAGTCGATTTATTATGCAAAATCTATCATTCATCTGGGTATTAACTCCCTTTTATCCTGGTATTAAGTGCTTGTGCAGGCCTTGACTAAATATGGCAGATGAGCCACTGGATATTTTTTATCCCCACAACTCTACAACCTGTCTCTGATCTGTAGTTTGTATATGTTGTGTGCATACATATGTATATGCACATATACATATGCACATATACATATGTGTATGCACATATACATATGTATAATGTATTTAATACATATATATGTTTTATATATATGTATTTTATTTTAATACATATATACTTTAATATGACAATGATAATAAAATGTATTAATAAAATAATGCATTTTATTTTCATAATGACATTATGGTAATTAATGGTAATGACATTAAGGGTAATTCATATATATGTATGTACATATATGTATATGTGTAAAACACCCTCTTGTGCCTTGATGATAAAACACCATAGTGGAACATAGAAGGTAGATTTTTTTATTTCTAGATTGTCTGCAGATACACCAAACTTTCCACTTAATGTGGCAAGAGAGTGTGTGCCGTGCTGGTTTTAGCTGCAGTTTCTCTGTGTAACATCCAAAATGCTGCAGCCCAAAGCCCAGCAAGCCACAAGTGCAGTTGGGCTGTGCCCTGAGCTGAGTTCTTTGGCGCAGATCATCGAGACGGAGAACATGATGGATCGTATCGTTAATGGCCTGTCCGAGTCCAGCCTCAAGGTGCGCTTGGCTGCAGTCAGGTGAGCCTGTCCTCGTCCACGCAGAGCCTCTGCCTCTCACAGCCTGTGCTGCACCTGGGAGAGCTCCTGCTGCCTGCCTGAGAGCTGCTCTCAACTCGCCTGTGCTCTTGGGAGGCCTCCTGGGGAGAGGGGCAGCCCTGGGCTGGTGGGGGTTTGGGTTTGGCTCCTTGCCCACCTCCCAGCTCAGCAATCCTTGTGGAGCAGCAGGGTGTGCACAGCAGTGTCCCTGGGGCTGGGCATGTCTCACAGGGAAGGTTTCTCTTCCATTCCAGGTGTTTGCACAGTTTGTCCCGTTCTGTCCAGCAGCTCAGGACAAGTTTTCAGGATCATGCTGTATGGAAGCCTTTAATGAAGGTAAGTGAGGAACAGTCAGGTCTCAGTGCCTGGAGTGTTGTGGTCCATTCAGGGAGCACAGGGTGTCTGTTCAGTTGGTGTGCCTTGCTGTAAAGTCATGAAGCAAATGACCTAGAAATGAAAATCCCATGGCCTTCTCCTAAGAGAGCCATAAATCAACAAAAACCAACAGCAACCAGCGTGTGGTTCATGCTTGGTTTTTGGTTGGCCTTTTGTCTCCTTTTTTCTTCATTGTTTTTGGGGGGTTTTTATGATCGGTGAGGGAAGCTAAATTATTCCCAATGTTCATGCAGGACACTACGAGGACTACATGTCCCTTAATCTCAGGCTCAGACTAGATGGTACAGTTCAGACTTGGTCTGTGAGCCCTGCAAGAGAATTTACATCTGCGTTTTCTCTTGTAATTCTCTACCACTTACATCTCATTGCAGATTCTATAGCTGAAGCCAAAGAGCTCAGAATGACCTTTAAAAAGGCACATTATCGTGTAGTGCAGTTTTCCACAAGATGCAGTGAGATCCAAGTGTGTAAGATATATATCATCTCCCATCCTGTAATGTCACTGTCCTAAACTGAGATAAATAAACCAGTTTCTCAGTTTCAACATCTTTTAGACCTTGAAAATGGAGAACAGACCAAGTCTGCTAGCACGCCTGACAGTTTGGGCAGTATTGACACCCTTGGGAATCTTCTGAAGTGAGCTTGACTTGGCTGTTCAGAAGTGAAATGGCCAGAGCACAGAAGGTGTTGCTGGCAGTAGTGAACAAGGGAGGAACATGCTTTAGGAGTTGGTGTTTTGGTGCTGCTGGAGATCAGGCAGAGATGAGGGACTATAACTTATCCCAGGCTGTGTTCCTCTGAGAGGGTGCTCCTGAGGAAATCTGCTGTGTTGTGCTGAGCACGAGGTACAGAGGGGTTGACAAGACTTCTCCTCCTGGAGTTTCCTCTGCATATGTGTCCTTTGCAGAGCAGGGCTTGTCCTCACTGATTTCTACTAAATTGGACTGAAAGCTCTCAAATCTGACTTGTGTGAAATAATGCATTGCTCCAGCTTGTCCTGTGATGTGTATCGTTGTCTGGGTCTGCACTGCTAGCATCAAAGCACCTCCTCAAGTCTGGAATATCCAACTACAGCATAATTCCAGGCATTCCATTTCAGTGATCTCTTCATCACCCTACTGACAGAATTCCTCTCTCCCCTTGGTGTCTGCAGGTTTTACAGAATGCTCCAAATGAAATTCTTGTAGTAGCATCTTCCACGCTATGCAATCTTCTTCTGGAATTCTCTCCAAGCAAGGAGGTGAGTACTTAGCCAGCAGCAGGGAGAGGGGATGGAGGGGATGGACTAAAGAGAAATTACACAATGGTTCAATTAGCATAAAGGTGTGTTAATTGGCAGCCACTGCTTGTGGCATGTTACAGAGCTGTGATGTTACACAGCCTGTGCCACTGATAGCTTGGCAACAAAAAAAATCATTTGCTTACAGTGCTGTCACAGTTAATTTGGTCTCTAAAGACAAGAAGCAGACATGAAGTTTTGTCATTTTCTTTTTACTTGTAAAACATGATTATCAAAAAAGATTATAAACAAGAAGAAACCACACTGATAATTTGCAATATGATCTATTGTCTTGGAGAATTGCTGCTGCTGTAATGCTGAAAATGCTGGCATAGCTGAGCCTTGTGTTTTTATTGTTCTCAGATGAACAGAACAGGATACCTGGTTCTGCAGAGTCTGTATTTCATACAGATCCCACACACAGATCAGCACTCCATAGCAGTGCCACAATTCCCCAAGTCTAAAACACCTTTTAAATACAGAAAATATTTGCAAGATTGTGCTGTATGTGGGATCCTACAGGGCACTTTGGATTACCAAATTATCAGTTGATCTTGGTGGTTTCAATCATATCTGTGAGACAGAAAATTAAGTGAAATAATGCCAAACACTGTTCACTTGCCATGGGGCTTTCTTTAGCAGACTGCAGGTCAGATGTTTTGTTGTTTTTTTTTTTTTTGTAGTGTTTCCACTTCAAATTGGAGTGGAATACTGGATTTTCTGTCAGGATACATGGTTCATGTCAAAAACATCATTGCCAAAAGAAAATATTGATTGTGTGAGGGGAAGGAATATTTAAGAGTACTGGATTTGAAAGCCTCTATAAGGCATCTGATCTTTTTTACATATCACCCTTCTCCATAACATTTTGAAAGTTGTATGTAAACCACCAGTCCCTGCAGTAACTGAGCAAAGCTGAAGTGGCTCTGTGCTGTACCCTGTGAAGAGCTGAGCCATTCCAGTTTGGGATTGTCCCCCAGTGCTGTGGCTGTGGAGCAGCCCCTGGGACTGTGGTGAAATCCCTGGCAAGTTCTTGCAGTGCAGAGCACCTGGGACCAGGTGAGCTGGGCACAAACTGCTGCTGCTCAGCAAGGAGCCTGCTCCTGCAGCATCCAGCCTCTTCCACACATTCCTCTTTTCATTGGATGAACCAGTGAATTCAGTTCAGAAGGAAAGCAGTTGTTCAAACTTCACTTCCATTACATTAATCAGTGTGAAAGAAAAGTACATGTATTGATATTTTTCTTGTCATTTAAAGAAGATATTACAAGGTGTTGTATTTCAATCAAGAAGTCTACAGTTTTCTTTATTATGCTGAAGTTTTTGTCCTGGGTTTTCATTTGGTCTGATTACAGGACACAAGGGTTTAATGTCAAGCAAGGTGTCAAGTAGTTTTCATTGTCCTTAACCTCTTTTAAACAGTGACATATATCCCTCTTATTACCCAAAATGATGTGATGGCTCAATGAAGATTGTTTCTGGAGAGCAGTCCCAAGCTGAAAATTGCTAGGAAAATCCATTTGCTTGTGGGGTGTGGCAGATGGGAGTGCAGTAGCACAGCAGTGTGTGGTGATGTATATACACATAAATGTGTGTGCATCTGTGTCTACAAACACAGAGACACAGGAGAAATGCCTTGACCTGTTTTTCATAGAAACCTACTTTTAAATGGTCATGGATATGGGGTGGGGCATGGCCAGCTCATGTGAGTGCACTGGACATGTTGTAAGCTCAAGAATAAGACCTAAGCAGTATATTTTTTATGTTTTCATATAAGCAGTTAGTTGAAGCAGTGTTGTAAAGATCTGCTTTTCCCTCCTCCTTTCAGCCTATTTTAGAATCAGGAGCCATAGAACTTCTATGTAGTTTAACCCAGAGTGAAAACCTTGCCTTGCGAGTGAACGGCATTTGGGCTTTAATGGTGAGTAGGACACCCCAGTGAAATACCTCTTGTGACTGTGCTCCTTAAAGAGTTTGTGGACATATCTCATAGAACTTGTTATTAAAAATGCCATCATTGAAATCTGGCTTGTCTTTCCACCGAACTGCAGAAGAAAAACAGCATCAGCCTGGAACGTTTCATCTATTAGTCCATAAAGTAAAATAAATTCTTCAGTTCTGGAACCAATTTTATTGCCAAGATCATTCTGGGAAGCAGTTAAATATTGTCAGTAGCATGCCAGGGGGCAAATAAAAGCAGGTAATAAGCAGGTCAGCTGTAAGACAATGTGGAAATTGAATTCACTGTGTAGCAGTCGCTCATAAATTACAGCCTTTTTGCAAGATTAATTTAGGAAGGCTACATCCTTGTAGGGAATAGTCTACTAAAAGAGCAAAAGCCCAGGTTTTCAGGTAAAAAAATCAATTCAAAAGTGTGTCTGTTTCAGAATATGGCATTTCAAGCGGAACAGAAGATCAAGTCAGACATCCTGCGAGGTCTGAGCACAGAGCAGTTGTTTCAGTTGCTCTCTGATTCCGATGTAAATGTTCTGATGAAAACTTTGGGACTGCTCAGGAATCTTCTCTCCACTCGCCCAGTAAGTAGAGCTGCAAAC
The DNA here is from genome assembly GCA_013400515.1 of Erpornis zantholeuca. Classification (NCBI taxonomy): domain Eukaryota; kingdom Metazoa; phylum Chordata; class Aves; order Passeriformes; family Timaliidae; genus Erpornis; species Erpornis zantholeuca. Next base: position 1,172,139 of record VZTN01021371.1, on the reverse strand, counting down.
AGACCTTCTGAAAGCTGATCAAACATCAGCCAATGCAGTGCTTCTGTGCAAGACAAGCTATTTTTCTGTTTTAACACCACTTGGATTTATTCAAATATCTGTAAGCAAATGTGCAAATCAATGTAAGAAAACATTTGATAGAACTCTTTGCATCCATGGAAGCATTGTGATTATTATCAGAGATAGACATTTTCATTTAATTTTCAATTCCGTTGCATTTAGCTTTCAGCAACATCATTTGCGTAGCAGTTTCTCTGTGAAACTTGTCCAGAACAACACTCAGGGTTGAGTCAGTGTTTGGAAAGGTCCAGATCTTAAAGATAGCTGTGTTTCTTATTCCTTGGCACTTGAAATACTTCTGTTCTTACCCAGCTACATAGATAGTACTGGTTTTGTGAATTTGGCTGTGGGACTGTGCACTTACAAAATGCAGACGTTCATTTTACCCCCTGAAATAAAATGGTTGGAAAATGTAAGCCCATGAGTTGTTTTTGACAGGGAGAGAGAGATATTTGTGGAGGAAAAGAAAAGGGTAATTCCCTGTGAGGAACAGAGGGAAAACATGCAGCAAACATTTGGCAAGTCAATATTTTTGAGGGGAAAAAACCCACGAAGCCTCTCCTGTTCATTTATCACATACTGTGTTTCTACCATAGAAAGGTCACAGTAAAAAATCTTCTGATATTTGTGCTCATTGAGTCTCAATAACCTTCACAGAAAATTAGCTCTGTCTTAATGTGAAAAGATATTTAATAGCCAGTCATTCATTGAATTCACCCTGACAGTTCTCATTGTCACTTAGGATGTTGTCCATCTGGAACTATGTGCCAGCTACACTGCTTCCTGTGGTAGTTTCTAGAGCCAGAACCAGCCATTTTCAGCCTCTACCCAAAACTCACTCTGGAATAACTCATCCAGCAGCTTTCCAATGAAATCCCATTCAGTTTTAAGAAGTCCTACAAGAATCCATGAGGTCTTAAAGAATTGTAGTGTACCATGTGCTGGTCACCTCTGGTGCCTGTTTGCTGCCACTCCTGAGGTTTGGTATCAGTTAATCCAGTAGATCTTGTTTAATCTTTTTTTATTCTAGTGTAGGTGTTTATAGTCTGTCATCAAGTGACCTTTGAGCTGTGATCCTGTGAACTTAGGGCACTTTTCCCAGGCAATAAGCAATGCATCTGGCTTATTTCTTTGCCCCCTCTCAGGCTTTGGAAATGTGGCTATTGGACCTGGGCACAGTGTCCCTGCAAGAGTAGCAAATACCAGAGAAGAAACATCAATTTTCTCACCCCTCTCTGGTATGACCCCCTGGCTATCAGAAGAGAAGTGGTTGTTTTAAGCACAGCATCAGACACAGAGCCTGGCCCAGCAGGGTTTGGCCCTCAGCCACGGGGGCAGCAGCAGCTTCTCTGCAGGTGACAGGGAAAGCACCACCCAGGCCCAGATGATGTTCTCTCAGACAAGAGCAGGCTCCACATGAAGAGGAATGTTCTGAAGTGTTTCTGCTGTGATGAATTCTTGGTTTGGGAGAGCTCACTGGGAGCAGTGCTCTGTGTGCCATGTTGCTGCTCCTCGCTTGGAGCGATTCAAGCAGGAATGTCCCTTCTTTGTCTGGGGAGTTGCACTAACTGTATTTCATCCTTGCTTTGGCAGCACATAGACTACATAATGAGCACTCATGGGAAGCAAATCATGCAAGCAGTGACCCTCATTCTGGAAGGGGAGCACAATATAGAAGTCAAAGAGCAGGTACTGTTTCTGTTTTGTGTTGTCTTGGCAGAATGAAATATAAGAGAGCAAAGAGTGCTTACTGTTCACAACATGTCATTTTTGTTTGGGATTATAATGTGCTGTGAATATTTTACTGAGATCTGTCAGATGAATACCTTGAGTACCTACAAGAATGCTTTTCTTTCTAATGGATTGTTACAAAATTGTTTGAACTGAATTCAGATTGGTTTTGCAAATGTAGGTTTGGCAAAGAGGAGGGATGTGAGAGCAGAATTAAATGGGGGCCATTACATGGCAGGAAGCAGTCACTAGGAGGAGAAGGAGAAGCACTAGCAGGGCAAGGAGCATCCTGGTGGAGCCCAGGAAAAAGTGGGGAGGGACCTGCCCTGACAAATTGAAACTTAAGAAGAGCAATCTGCAAGAGGAAAGGGAGAGGGGAAGAGGAGATGGCCAGCAGGGAATGGCATCTGGAACCAGTGTAGAGGGACAGCTGCTCTGGGGGTGCTGAAGCAGCAGTGAGAGGAGAGGTGAGCAGGATTTGGCTAGATAACTCTTGTGCCAGACAGGACAGGCAGTGGGAGAGCCGTGTTCCTTCCTCATACGGGGTGTGGTGGGGGAGGATGGGGGCAGCAAGAAACTGTGGGAGATGCCAGAGGATTGCTTTGGCTTAGGTTGGATATGGGTAGCAAACAGCATGGGAAATGAGTGTAGGAGTAGAGCTGGTCTAAATCCCTGCTCAGGGAAGAACAGGCTGAAGGCCAGCAGGCCTCCTTTGGTGATGTAAGTGCAAAATTAGCAAAAGAAAATCCCAAAGACTCTTGCTGGCAAGTTTAGTGACAGCATGGATCTGAAACAGCTGAAAATTAACCATGTATATATTTCTAAATACGGCTTCTGATAAAGCTGTGGCAACAGGAACAGCCTTTATTGCCATAGGTTATCTACCTTGCCAAGCCTCTCCAAATCACTTTGCTGGAGAACCAGCATACCTGGGAAACACTCTGGGAAGGGGCTGGGCTCAATATGGGCTTTGGGACCTTTATGCACTGAGCATTGCCTTGGTCCCTGTGGTGCAGCTGGCTCTTATTTCAAATCCAGTACTACCTGTCTGCACACCAGACCCCCTGCTTGCAGCAGGACAGCACTTGTCTCTGTCACTGCCGGCCTCATCAGGATGTAATTAGCAGCTTGGAAGTAATTAGTCTCTCAGCTGCTGACACAGTGCAGTGCAGCTTCGACACGAGCACCATACAAGTGCTGATCATGCTCCAGTGTCCTCCCAGCATGTCCAGAAAAGATGGTCAAGTTCTTCCAGAGCTCTTTGGGAAAGAGCTTGTGGAGCACTGCTGGTGCCCCTGAGAGCCAGGGAAGGGGCTGTGCCAGTCACAGCTCTGTGCAGGTAGTGCCAGTGTGGGCCAGGGTGCTTCAAGGGCATCCTGTGGGATGGCTCCTCTCATTTGCAAGAAATAAGCAGCTGCAGAAGTAGCTGGAGTTACCTGTGCACATGACAACTGTGATTAGACTTGTTGAAAACAAATTGCTCCTCTGCCAGATCAGCAGAAAGGCCTCTGTCTGTCCTTTTCCTGGACTGAAGAACGAGGTGGAAATGGTTGGGGTTTGTTGTTTTTCCTTTCCTCCCAGCCACTGCTACAGAACAGACTGCTTTATATTCCAGGGCATTTATTCTTTCCTAAATGTTGCAGATTTCCATAAGAGACTTAAAATGTTCTTCCTTGCAATGAATTAATGAGTGCTGCTCTTCATTTTGAAATGGCAATGAGTGTTTTTGGCCAGGTAACTCCTTGGCATTGGCCCTAGATGTGAACAAACTGAAACTCCAGATTAAAGATATTAAAACTAATTAAAGGAATTGTTTGTCCTGAGTTCAGAGCTGTCAGGGAAGCTGTATAAATCATGAGATGTGATCTGGGGCCAAATAACTTCCCAGTTTTTCTCTCTTTCAGACATTGTGTATCCTTGCCAATATAGCAGATGGCACGACAGCAAAAGAACTGATTATGACCAATGATGACATCCTGCAGAAAATCAAATACTACATGGTAATTTCTCTTAAAGGATTTGTGTTGGTCTTTCGCAGGAATGACAAGAGGAAAGAGCTTTAGGATTTAGTTTTGTGAATTACTCAGTATTGTGCACCTAATTTCCATATAACCAGTGGGGAGTAAGTGCAGTTCAGTATGGCAGAGGTGTACAAAGGAACTAACTAAAAGGAAAATCCAGGGGATATTTCCCATAAAAACATTACAGTGACATCATCTACATGGAAAATATTTCATGAACTTGGCAAAGGCATATCTTGGAGATGTCAGTAAATATTTGGAAGGAAGTGGTTGACCACTACTCAAGTGCCTTATATTATGGCCCTATCTTTGAGATAAGTTGTATTCAAGAATTAGTCTCAGCTATGCTGTCTTATTTATTACATTATGAATTCTAAAATGTAAGCCTTGTGAATTTCTGAATTTCTTCTTCTAAACTTGAGTTCTATTTTTCTATATTTAGAGTCATTCAAATGCTAAACTACAGCTTGCTGCCATGTTCTGTATATCTAATCTCATATGGAATGAAGAGGAAGGTAAGAAATCCTCCTTATTAACCCACAGACAAGTTACTACCCTGATCAAAAAGCTTTCATTGCGCAGTAATCAATATTTGCTGTGCACAGTGCACTGGGATCCAAAGTATAATGGGGATGGAATGCGTGGGAGTGCTCAGGAGGCACTGAGGAGAGTGCAGAGCTGTTCTGGGGGAGACACAAGGACACAGTGACAATAAACAGGAGCTGCAGAGACACAGTTGGGAGGTTTTCACCTGGAGCATTTCTGTGAAGTCTCAAAACAACTGGAGTGAAAGTGAATTCTTGTAAGAGCTTCCAGGTCTTACAGGGGCTGGGGAAACTCATTGTTGGAGGGAACAGGTTCACTGGAGAGAATAAATGGATTAGAAGGGGATTTCTGGCAAAGAAATTTTCCACAGCATGGATGGCTTGAGTGGCTTGGGCTGAAACCAGCTAAAGGACTTGTGGGTGGAACTGGAGCAATGGATAAGGCATTTGGTGAGAAGAATCATGGCCTGGGAGAAGGGCTGAAGGATGCTGCTGCTCAGGGGAATATGGTGAGAGGAGGACAGGGCAGAAGTCAGGCTCAGAAACACCTCCTGGGGAATGTTCCCTGCATCCCAGTCCTGTGAAATCACAGAGATGAGAATCAGCAAGTCAGGATACCTTAGGATAAAGATTTTTGCCTTCAAGATGTTCTTGGCTCCAAACAGGTGCACAGGGAGCACAGCAGAAGTTGGAGCTCCCTGGGGAAGCTGGCAGAGCTGAGGGAGTGTTTCCATGGCTGTGCTCTAGCTGGACATTGCTCCTGCCCCCTCCTTTAGCTGGTTTCTGCTCCCTCTCCTCTGCTGCCCTGCACACACTCGGGCTGCTGCCACTCCCAGCATTTGTTGTTGTTGCAGGTTCACAGGAGCGCCAGGACAAGCTCCGAGACATGGGAATAGTAGATATTCTACATAAACTGAGTCAGTCCTCAGATCCAAATCTGTGTGACAAGTAAGTATGAAGATAAAACAGCATCACCACAGTTGTTACTTAAATTACTTTAAACTAATTAAGCCCAACAGTAAGCTTGCACACACCTGTGCTATTGCCTTTGTTAGTACCCACACAGATCATCTGGCTGCTTCCCAAACATGTGTAAAACCAGAACAGTTACTGACAGTTTCTAGGGCTTTATGTTAACCTTTTGCAATTATCCCACCTACAGTTAGCAACAGCCCATATTTCTCCCACAAAGTAAAGGACAAAATCTAATTTTTGGAAGATGGCACACACAGACAACACAACTCAAAACTGTGCAGTTGGTTTTAAAATGCATTAAATTTGGGATTCTTTGGTTTATGAAAGATGTTCTAGTGATGCCTTAAATGGCTCCCTAGAAACAGAGAGCAGGCAGGAATAAAGGAATCAAGGAGGATTGACTGGAAAGGCCTTCAGAGGTACACTCTGGGCTCCAGAGGCTCCTGCCTCAGTGCATCCCAACATGGACAAGGACAGCTCCCGAGTTCTTCCCACTTGGATCTCAGCATCAATTCCCCAAGCAGAAGCCAGGCAAGGATGGAATTTGCCCAAGCTTGCCCCCCTGTCCCCAAGATTGTGGTTTGCAGTTGTTGGGCCTAGGAGGGTCTGGGTGTCCTTGGAGAGCTGGAGAGGCTTTGTTGTGTGTGTGTGAGCATGAGAGAACAGCACTGAACTAGCTCCAGGGAACTGCAGAGTGACACTGGGCAGGGAAGGGTTGGAAACAGAGAAAAGTTAAAACCTAAGGCATCGCTAGTGTTAGACATCTTTGTAGTAAAGTTAGGGCTTCTCATATCTGTGCAAGAGTATCAGCACTGAAAGTGATAATCAGGAACATGCTGATGTCCCACTGCTACCACACCAGCCCCCTCGATGAGCTATTATGGCTTGTGATCGCAGCAGGAAGCTGGGAAGGAACAAATAAATGATCTTCTTCCATGTTGATGAGTTGTATCAGGTCCTGGAAAAGTCTGTTAGGTCACGGTAGCAGGTTGGGAGCTGTGGGGGACAAAGGAAGAGCAAAGTTTCTTACTGCAGGTGGGAGGAAACTCAGAATTAGCCCACGGGATGATGCAGCTGGAACCCCAGACTGGTGGGAGGTGTTTTTGTCTTAACAAAAATGTTGCACAATGTTAGATTACATAAATTGCACTATTAGACTGGCTCCTTCCTCCCTCTCACCTCACTGTATGTTTTTGGTGGGGCCAGTATTCCTACAGGATTCCTGACAGGACTGATGTGCTTTTAGTATGTTCTGAGTTGACACTCCCTGATTTCTCAGCTCACAGACCTGCTTTTCATGGTACATATGTATTACAGAAAGCAGCTGCTCTTCAGTGACTGCTCTTGAGGGATTTTGGAAGGTGTGTGTAACACACATCCCAAGCCCCACCGTGCTGGGGGTGCCTCAGTTTGTGCTGGGATCCAGTGTTATTGGCTAGATCAGGTTATCCTTGGAGGCCACGTGGATTCTTTAACAGTTACAGCCCCACAGAGCATTTCTGCACCCTGGGCCAGATCCTTCCAAAGTGAGGGAGCCTTTTCCTCAGCCATCCTCCCTCCCTCCCTCTCTGCTGGCACTCTGGGCCTGCCCAAGAAGCTGCTGCTGCTGAAGGCAGACTCCTGTAATTAATGGGTTGCTCTTTCTTGCAGGGCGAAGACAGCACTCCAGCAGTACCTTGCATGATCAAAGACTAATTGAATCTATGGACACCCCTCATGTCTACTTAAGGAACAGCAGGACATACTCCTGACTCCTTATATTTGCACAAGTCACCTTGGGCTGCATTTTTCTCAGGTGCAGGGAGCTGCTTTGCAGAAACAGTTCGAATGATCAGGTCTCCAGTGCACTTGAGAATTTTCTTGAGGTAGTTTCTTTACTCAGAGGACTCTGGGGGGGTTGTTTTGGTTTTTTGGGTTTTTTTTTTTCCTGAGCTACCTGGACTCTCAGATAGAACAATCAGTCATCGTTTTCCTTTTGGGCCTCCAATTCTCTGCTTTAGCTGCAGCCTTGTGTGGGTGCGTGGGTGCTCGAGTGTGTGCGTGTGCTGGGCTGAGTGCGTGCGTGTGAGACCTCACTTTTGGTTTTCCTTTTTTTTGTGTGAAAATCTTTTTCTACAGGTTTTCAAGGGTTAACCATTGTTTGCTGTACGAATACTTCAATGAATTATATACAGTTTGAATGAAATGTTATTTAAAAAAAAAAAAAAACCAAACTGTTGTATCCCATAAAGTTTATTTTGAATTTTGAACAGATGAATGTTTTTAAGTAAAATATATGCATTTCTGAACTTCAGCTTAACTTACATTATACTTCCTTTTTAAAGAGAAAAATAGAGGGAGACAATAGACTCCAAATTCCAAGCAGCACATTCTGTACTGAAGAGGTCCAAGAGTTCTTTGCCACAATACAAGGTCACCTGGTTTCGATGACATGCTCAAATCCATGGAATGGGCCAACTGGAATGGGTTTGGGTTTCTTGGCATTTTTAGAATACAAGCTCATACTTCAGGGGTAGCATGACTGATGCTTTTCTGGAAAGGAGCAGGTGGCTGCAAGATCAGCAGGAATAAGCTCTTGCTTTGCCAGGCAGGAACTTGCTCAGCTAATTGCTGAAGGATTGGCTTATTCGTGGTGAGAAGGATTTGCTGATCACTGGAGCAGTGTGTTGCAGAAGTTCCACCTTCCAGAGATTAGAAGGAGCTGGCAAGCAGTGATTAAGGGATTGCTTTTGTTTTGCATCCTTTTACTCCACAAATAGTTAAGCGACTTCCAAATTATTTCCACAAAAGATCAGCATTAAGGTGCATTAAGTTGGGGAAGGGCTGGAAAAACTGGGGGTTTGATCTTGTTCTATAGCTCAGTGATGTTGCTACAGATTCTCTGTATATATGCAGCTATACACACGTGCATGGATTTAGATTGCTGGATAATTGGTGGGGTGTGAGTGCATCCAGAAGCCCTGACTGTACCTTCCTGAAATGGTGCCTGCAGGTGTGCAGAGGGAAACACGAGTGCAGGTGAAGGGGACAGTGTGAGGTCAGGCTGGAATGGCAGAGCCCTGTGACTTCCCAGTCTCTTCCAGCAGTTCAGGGTTCTGACTCTGCCCAGGTCTCCTTTGTGGTTTCAGTTTAGACCATAGTTCATAGTCAGACTCTCCAGGCACTGTATTTACATAGCACTAACAGGCACTAGAGTTTGCAGCCAGTGTCTTAAACCAAATCTTTCTTCTCTTACACTGAGCTTCAGGAAGGCTGCAGCATGAAGAGAAGTCTGTAACTTTGCTAACCAATTTTGCTAATTATCTAAATCTTTTCTTTCTAATCAGAAGGTCAAATTGTGATGACAGCCTTACTTTTTTTCCAAGGTAACTCTTTGTGTCAGAAAATGTGACCACAGTTTGGCCTGGAATTTGAATGTGCTGTGTATCAGATAACTGTTATCACTTGGTTGCAAAGGAGAATATCTACATTTCATGTATCTTCTGCCACTCTCAAAGACAAATAAAAGTGAGCACCTGACACTTTTTCCCCAGGCATTGCAGTAAGTGACTGGCAGTTTTTTAACGTCCTTCTGCAAATGTTTCATGATGGACTTTGGGGGTTGAACAAAAGGGAAAGTAAAAATATGTAAAAACTCATTAAATCTCAGTACCTCAGAAGCGAAGTCTTGTTTATAAAATTCAATCAAATATATTTTTGCTCGAACTGAGAAAAAAGTTCTGAGGCAGGTATTGTAAATGCAAAACTGTCCAGTGGGCATCTCTCTGCTCCATTCTGTGTTTAGGAGCTCGAGTTCCCCTGTATCTCTTCTCATCCTTCACATTTCTCAAAGCAAATCTGAGTTGGATTCTATAGAACTTTGGTGCCTACAGGTGTTCAGAAAAAAGGTGAGTAAAAGTATCTCTTTACAAGTTTTGAGGTGGTTTCCTAAAATTCTGCCAGAAAAACTAAAAACCAATGCTCAGACAATCTTGTTGCTGCATGAGAACAGTTGAAATTTTCCACAGGTATTGAGAGGACAACTGTTGGATGAGAACATTTTTACATTCAGTTAAGCTTTGTGAATAATTTTTGATGTTGCTATAGGTATGTACAAAAAGAAGAATACTGTAAATAAAAAGAACTTTACCAGAACATCTAGATTTTTCTCAGCTTCCTGAAGAAATATGAGATTTCTGTGCCAGCTTCTCTGCAGCCTAAGATTCAGTGGGACAGACTTTCCTGGTCACCCAGAGCTTTCCCAACTTAATGAGGTAGCAGCAGCTTGTGAATTCCAGGGTTGCTTGCAGAACCAAAGCAAAGGTTGTCTGGACATCATACAAATCACCAGGATTTTTGCTGTTCTTGGGCCGTTTCTCTGCTGAAAAGCCATCCTGATGGATGTTGATAAGTATGTCCTCTCTTTATATATCTGGGTCTAGTGATGGGAGTCCTTGCAGAGGTTACACCTGCTACAAAGTGAATAGTTGAGCAGAAGATTTGGGACACCAGCTGTCAGACCAGTGGTACCCTTGGCTCTCCCCACCACCTTCATTCCATGTTTGGACTGTCTCTCCTGCACAGAAAATCAAATGAGACATCACGTGGCTGTTGCTGCAGTCACAGATTTGCATTGTGGTAATGAAAGAAGCCAAGTGACCTGTGTAAAGCAGCTTGTGCCAGGAGTTTCTAAAGGCAAATATCTCATATTTTTTTAAATTTATTTTTACAGACTTTACCCATTGCAGTGGTTGCCATGCCTCCACAAAACTGCTGAAGTAGTGACACAGCAGGCACAGGAATCACTGAGATGCCTGAAATTAGGTTCTTGAAGAGTAGAAAATGGTTTGAAAAGGGCTTTCTTTGGTAATTCTGAAATGTGAGCACAAGAGCTGTCAGTTTGCAAACTTTCAGTGGTGGTCAGAATCACCAGGGCTGTTCTGTAGGCTCATTGCCAAAAAGAGAGACATTCTGAGGACATTGATGTACCAAAACCCCAATCTTCAGCCGGGAGGATGGCAGGCAGCTGGAGGACCAGGCCAGCAGGCGTCGTGTGCTGTGTGCCAAGAAGCAGCTCCAAGGTGTGCCCCTGCAGCCCGGTGTGCCCAGGGGTGGGAAGGGATGGGGTAAGAGCAGCAGCCCTGCCCCCCGGGGGGGTGCTGGGCACCGGCACTGCTCTCACTGCAGAGAGGAAATGAAAACCACAAACCTCCCCAAACTGAGCTTGTTGGGAGGGGGACACTCTTGCTCGGTGCTGGAGGTCACGCCTGCATCCCACGCCTTGCTTTGAGCCCCCAGCTGAGGTGGGAAGACTGGAGCGGGGGGTGAGGGTCGGCCTGGGGGAACCGGGCAGGTGAGGAGGCACGGGAGGCAGAAAGGCTCCACCCGCAGCTGCCGCTCCAGGAGTGCCTGGGGCCAGGGAGCTGAACTTGGCGGCTGCAGCCGGCTCCCGACACGGGGGAGGGAGCGGGCTGGGCCGACGCTGCCCCGGCCATGCCAGCGCTGCCATGGCAGCCTTGGGGTGCTGCCAGCTGCTGCGCAGGGCCCTGGCAGCGAGCGAGCGGTAGGCCAGGCCCCGCGGCAGCACCTCGGCCCTCGGAGGGGCTGTGAGCAAAGGCCTGTCCAGGTTTGGGGTGCTGCAGCGGGGCCGGGGCCATGCTGGGACTGCTGTGGCCGGGCTGCAGCGACAGAGGCGAGTAAAAAGCTCTCGGTGGTGCAGGTTGGCCAGCACTCGGATCCAGGGGATTAGAGGCTGTCTGCAGTGTTTCGTGCTTGGGACGGCTGCTGAAAGGGCCCTGTTCCTGCAGAAGGATGGCTGAAAAGAGAAAGGAGGTAGTGCTGCAGGTCAGTAGTAGCCAGGTCTTTAGCAGACCTTGTGAACTCTCAGAAAGTGCAAAGGATGGAGTTCAGCCTTGGGGTATCTCAGATCCTGCTGGCAAAGCCCCACTGCGAGGTCCCTGTGGGGAAGAGGCATTCCCACAAGGCAGGTGGGAAGCGTGGCAGGACCCGGCAGGTCACACCTGTCCCCAGTCAGGGCTGTGGGTGCAGAGGGAGCTGCTGCAGTGCTGCAGGTTGTGTTTGGGGCCCTTGGGGCCTAGCACAGGTTTGGCTGCTGTCAGAGACCAAAATGCCTCTGTTTTGTGAGGCAATAGCTCAGAGGACATTTAGGGGTAGAGAACTGGGGTTGGCACATCTCCTGGGTGGTGAGAGTTACTGGGTGTTTCTGACCAGGTCATGTGTTCAGAAAGATTGCTCTAGAGGTGGAAAAGCTAGGAGGTACAAGAAAAACTCAAGGGCTGAAAAATCTATTTCACAAGGATATGTAGAGGAATTTTTCCCTGTTTATGCTGCCCAGGTGACCTAGTGATGCCTTGTAACTACTGCATGGGAGAGGGAGGTTCTAAGAGCAACTCACTATGCAAAAACACTGAAAACCCAAAATGGGTTCAGCAGGTCTGCTTCAGATTTTGAAAGCAAGAGAGAAATAATGAAAGAGATTATGACCTTGTTTATTCACTGTTTAAAATAGGAAATATGAACATGTGTAAAAAGGAAAGAGGAGCACTTGATGAAGGTAGTTTCTGTTGTTGCTTGTCCAGCTGTGTTCCTGTGGGATGGGGACCTTGACATGAACCAGACTGCGCCCCTTTGGCAGCGAAGAGAAAGCTGGGTCTACATCTGCAAAACTGGGATTTGTTACATCTGCAGATGAAAGCTGAACCTGTGTAGGACATGAGGGGATGTCCTGGAAGGGTTCTGTTTTTTTTAGAGAAAAGCCAAGTCCAAGCAGCCTCTGGACAGCCAAATTAGCAAAGCACCTTGAAGAGTGCCAGCAGTACTTGAGTCCAGTGGTTGAACTCATGGCCAAATTCATTATCACAAATTACTGTCATAAATCATTTAGACTCGTTAGCATTCTGTGAAGTACTCCGAGGGTGGTCCCAGCACTAGGAATAATTAAATTTTGTAGTTCTGTAGGTGTTCTCTGAAAAAACAGCTTGGGGTCATGTGCTGAACAGAGGTGTCTGAACAGCTCCCTGTCCCCTGAACAGCTCCCTGTTCCCTGGAGAAACTGTCCTGTGTGACCCTCAGTGACACAGCTCTGAACACCTGGGAGAGGCATTTCATTTGCACTGGAGCTTCCACTCATGGAATTCTTGGCTGTGAGATTTTAGCAGCCCTTTAATGCTCATTGGTGTTAATTATTGTGAAATAGTTGGCCTTGATGCAACTTTCTGTCTTCCATTGTATTCTAAACGTAGCTGAAGTTGATGATACCCACTGAGGAAGGAATTAGGAATCTTCATTGTTCAGGATGAACAAAACCAGAGCTTGCATTTCTCAAGAAGTTTTTTTTATTTTAACTTGCTGTGTTTTCCTAAGTACATGCTGAAGGGCAAGTCCTGTAAGGTGGGGAAGATGCTAAGGATTATATCCTTTCTAATAACAGTATTGGGAGTGTGAGATAATAGAGTGCAGGGTATGGGATGGCCTAGGGCATCCTTGAGAGGTTCAATCCCTTAGCAAGCTGATCTAACCGAGTTTTGTGCAGGGGATTAGATGAAGGATTCCACAGGCCCCTCCCAGCCTAGAACTTTGTATTCTCTGTTCACTGTGCTTTGGAAGTCTTTAGGTAGCAGCTGGGAATTCAGGTAAGGACATGCTGGGTTCAGACCCTGCTCTAGTGACCACACACATCATGGAAACTATATATTTACTAGTTTGGTTTCTCAAGGCTGAAACATCTCAAAGTTTTGTGTGAGAAACTGCTGCTGGAGAATCAGGTGGTTCATAAACCCTGTGAGGACTGGGCCTGAACGAGGTGTAGCTCAGCTGGAGCCCTGGGCAGGCAGATGGAGATCCTGACAGGGAGCTGTGGGTCTGGGGTCCCAGCTCGGGGGCCTCAGCCAAGCCCCAGAACAATTCTCTACACACTGAGTGTGGGATCCCCAGGCAGCCACTGTTCCAGTAGTGCCACTAAAGAGGGGAGGACTTGCTGTTGGCTGGATGCTGCTGCCCTTTCCCTCCGCCTTTCCTGGGATTTTGTGAGACATCCTGATTGGCTGGTCAGAGGTGAGAGAATCACAGCCAGAGGAGTTTCCTGAGTGCTCAGGTAATACCTCTTCAGGCAGGTGTGTCCCTCTGGAGCAATTTGTCAGTATGTTTGCAGCTGCTGGGTAGCACCTGATGACTTACTGTGGCTTTTACTGTGTTTTTCCGTTTTCCACACAGATTAATATCACTAGCCAGGAGCTTTGGGAAGAAATGCTGTGTTTCAAAGGACTTATTGGTAAGGGTTTGGTCAGCACACCGAATTGCTCTTGTTCTGTGTTGAAAGGACACCAGCACTGTTAGGAATTATTAGTGTTAAGGGTGTTTAGTCAGTCTCTCCATTCCCCTTACCCTGAATGGAAGAAAAAAAATGCTCTAAGCAAGGTGAGACCAGGAGGAGGTTGTAGTCCTCTCCATTTATGTGGGACAGTCACTGTGCAATCCAAGCAGTGCTGCTCCAGGAGCTTCTGGACTGTGCAGTCTCCACTGCTTGGAACAGGACTGTCCCCAGCACAAGGAACAGCTCTGCCTCCCAAGGCTCTTGGGAAAACCTCATGTGCTCTACCTCTGTGCAGCAGTTTTCCCTGGGAAATCTGCTACCTCCAAGGTCACAGCCATTCCCATGTTTCTACTGAAGACTCCTCCACATCATTCTTAGCTTGTTATTTTATAATATAATTCTGTCCTCTGATGCAGCATTTCAAACCTTGCAAGGGTTTCCAATTCAGAGCTGAATCCAGCCTTTCTAGGGTATGGTCTATTGGTCTGTGGGACCCATTTTTACCTCATTCTGACTCCTTTTCCTGCTTGCAGTTGTCGATGTGTTTCAAGCCTGGTGTGGCCCATGCAAACCAGTAGTGAATCTGTTCCAAAAAATCAGGAATGAAGTTGGCAGTAGTGTCCTGCATTTTGCTGTGGTAAGATCTCATTTGGCACTGCTTGAAATACCCAGCTCCCTGAAATCAGCTGAGGTCTAAGGGCTGAAATAATTTACCTTTCCAATATTTAGCCCAATCCATAGCAGTGCAGGAGTGGCAGGTGCTGGGAGGGAACCTGCCACATACAGGAGCTTGAGTGTATCTATAAGAATTCATATAATTGAGACTTTTCAGGCTTCAACTGCTCTGTGCTGTCCAGATTTCTGCTTAAGGAAGAAACATTAGACAGTCATTAACACATTCCCTCTGATGTACAGGGAGAGGCTGAAGGAGCTGGATTTGGTCACCCTGGAGAGGAAAAGGGACAGATGGCCAGTGGGGGGAGGATGGAGAAGGCAGAGACTGACGTCTCTCAGGGGAACACAGCAACAGGATAAGAGATAATGGGATAAGTTGCAGCAGGGAAAGGTCCAAGTAAATAGAAGGGAAAAGTATTCAGGTGGGAGTGTAGGACACTGGGACAAGTTCCCAGAGTGCTGTGCAGAGCTGATTCTTGGAGAAGCTCAAAACTGACACAGCCTTGAGCAACCTCCTGCCCTAGGCAGGGTCTGGGACTGGAGCCCTCCACAAGTCCCTGCCCCAGCCATGTGGCACAGAGCCTGAACTTGGTGTTCAGGTGCCTTTCCTGGCTGGAGGCAGCTCTGGACTGTGGGCAGGGCTGAGGGCAGTGAGGTTTCTGATGGCTCAGCCCTCCTGTCTCTGCTGCCACTGCAGCTTCTCTTGGCCCTTCTCTCAGTCCTTGTGGGCAGGAACCCTGAATTCACTTTCCAGGCTTATCCTCTGGGATTCACCCAGGCAAGCTACTGGCAATAGATATCCCTGTCCCACAGGAGCGCTGCTCCAGCTCCTGCAGGTGACATCTAGCTGCTTCCCAGGCACTGGAAACGAGCTGTGAGCTGACTGTGGCCTTGGCTCTGACCAGTGTCATTTTGTCTCCTAAGTCTGGGACCCAGAGGTGTTTCCCTCTGTGTGGGGGGTGAGTACCAGCCAGCTGAGGGTGTCTGATACCAGGCACTTGCCTGTGCATCCCTCCAGAGCAGGTTAGAAACACCTATTTTATTTTATGTTCCTTTTAGGCTGAAGTTGATTCCATTGATGCTCTGGAAGAATACAGAGGACAGTGTGAGCCTGTCTTTCTCTTTTATACAGTGAGTGAAAATATTATCCCAGTAGTTGCATAGCAATAAACATGACCTGCTGGTGGGAACAACTGTCCTTTTGGAAGGATGTTTTATTTCTTTAACGTGTGGTGGGACAATTTTATTTGCTCTCTATCTGCTGGCCATCAAATGCTGTGCAGGTAAGAATATACAGCCAGTGTGCTGCCCTGTGGAGTCTTCAGGTTCAGCCTGCTGCTTCTGCAGGACCTCATTCTTCTCACAAGCTTCTTTGCTTCATCCTGAGACTGATGAGGAAGCACAAAGAAGGTTGTTCCAAGGTTTTCCTCTTGCTGTGGAGCAGAGCAGCTCTGAGGGGAGGAGGGCCTGGTACATATAATGTGCTGCTGTGTAGAATTCCAGAGCCCACAGAGCACAACCTGAGCACTTGCTGACTGATTTGCTTTCCACACCTTCCAGGGAGGAGAATTGGTGGCTGTTGTAAGAGGAGCAGATGCACCATTGCTGCAGAAGACCATCCTGGAACAGCTGGCAAGGGAACGGAAGGGTTTAGAACGTGGAGGAGAGCCTGTGGTGGTAATGGGTCACTAAAGTCTCAAACACCTGTAGATGTGCATGCAAGAGGAGAGGTTCAGCTCCCCAGGGCCAGCATAGCTCTAAAGCAGAGCCACTTCCTTGCTAAATCCCCTCTCCTGCCCAGCCAACTTCCTAAGCCACTACCAGTCCCTGTGGTAGTGGCTTTGTGTGTGTGGTCTAAAACAATGACATTTCTGAGGAGCAAACCTGCCTTTGTGTGTGACCTGCTGCTCTTAAGGCATCTCTGAAGCCTGCTGACACCTCTGAAGGTGACGTTGGCTGATCCTGGGAATGCTTTTTCCCCAGCTCTTGCTGCCTGCTGAGTGTGAGCTCAGCAGGTGACCCTGGACAGGCAGATCCTCTGCTGTCCCTGCTGAGCTGCCCTGGCCCAGGACAGCAGGAGGGCTGCTCCTGCTCAGGGGCAGGCAGGAGTGGGGCCCTGCCTGGCACAGGCTCAGCTGCGGGGTGGGTGTGGGATGTTCCTGGCTCATCCACGTGCTCTTGCTGCTAGGTGCCGGGCAGAGCCTTCTCCAGAGAGCAGGGAAGCACGGCTCCCCTTCAGGAAGGACAGACAGGTAAGGCAGGTACAGGTGTAGGATGTTCTCTGTGCCTTGAGCTGGAACCTTTAAGAGCTGTTTCTAGGTGGATTTTAAAATACAGATGCTTGGGCTCCAAGTCTGGTTACACCATCTCCTGCCTTGTCTAAAATTAGCCACAAATTCCCAAAGGCTTTTGCCTCTTCTCCTAAAAGAGACATTTTTTCTCGGCTTTGCTGGGACAGTGCTGCATCCTGGCCCTACGCATACCAAATCTTAGGTTTCAGAATGCTGGGGATCGAAGCACAACCCTCCTAGATTTAGTTGAAGCCTCATGGGCTGAAGGGGCTTGAGGGATGTTGGTCTCTGCCTCTCCTTTCTGCGCCTGTTGTTAATTTTGCCTATTTCCTTCCTTCGGAGGCTGATGCATCCACTGGGTCCGGGAAGACAACCTCAGTCGTGGAGCAGATACGAGCTTTTTCAATAAATACAAGATTTCCGTGTGGCAGCAGCACCGGCTCCGTGCCCTTGGTGTCCCTCCGCGTCCCGCGGTGTTCCCCGCCTGTNCGAGACCCGGGGAACCGGCCCGGCCATGGCCGCGGCCCTCGAACCAGCGGAGCCTGAGCCGTGCCCGGAGCCGCCCGCGCATAGGCTGAGTGTGGTGGAGCTCGACCGTGAGCTGGACTCTCGCAGCGAGCTGGTGCGTCCCGAGCAGCGGCGGAGGCGGCACACCCGGGCCGCGGGGGCTTGTGCCCGCCCAGGCGCTTCCTGCAGGGCCGAGGGGTCCGCCGAGGGAGGGTCGGTGGGACCCTCAGACACACGCGAGGGTCGGTCGGGGCCCTCCGACACCTGCCAGAGAGGGTTGGCAGGTCCCCTCAGACACCCCCGAGGCAGGGTCCGTGGGTCCCTTCACACCCCTGTGAGGGAGGGTCGGGCCCGCAGACACCCTGGAGGGAGGGTCGGTGTGGGCGTCCCAGGCTGATCTATGCCACTTCCAGTATGGTGACACGGGTCAGTGTCGCTGTCATTTACACAGATTTCGCCTTCTTCACCGTATATAGGAAAAAACCCAACAGCCCCCAAAGTTCTATATGACGGGTGCCTGATGTAGCAGGTACCGAGTCAGTCGTTTAATTTCTCTCTTGCTGCAAAACGCTTTATAGTGCAATAGCATGTTTATTCTCAGAACATCAAAAGTATTCTATGACTGTTTCTGGAAATAAGTCTCACGCAGCCTCCAGGAAGGAAATATCCTCTCTCAACCAGGTGAAACTGTGTGTGACCCTGCCCTTGGAGCTCTCACCTGCCTTTCTGGGCAGAGGCGTGTGTGCATAGCTGCTTTTTACATGGCTTTAATTATGGTTTGGAAGGCAGAGTAGGCAACCTAAACCCAGGCTGTGGTTTCTGATTTACAGATTGATGACAAAGAATTTGACATTCCTCAAGTTGATACCCCTCCAACGCTGGAGAGCATCCTAAATGAGGTGAGTGCTCCATGGACAGAGGGGAGGTCAGGTGAGGCAGCACATGCTCCTTTTCCTCTTCTCCTATGGTGTTCTTCCTGAAAAACAAAATTGTAGAACTTGATGGCTTCCTGATGCTGATAGGTAGCAAGTGCCTGCTCAGTGGAGTAATAGCTCTACAGTGCATGATATGGAATTTTAGGGGTTTTTTTCAGTTAAAATGTCCACAGCTGCAGCATAAGAGGTTTTCATCAAGTCTAAGTGCACTCTTCTGTAGATCTGGAAAGTCACTGGAAGTCTAGATGGTGTGTTAAAGGTCAGGATCACCAAACAGCTTTTTTTATATTACTTTTATAGCTAAAAGTAATTGCAGAGTATTCAGGGTAGTTCTGAAGTTGTGGGAGGAGATGAGAACTGGATTCTTCACAGCTTCATTTGTGTTGTTCCTTTCACATATGTAGCTCTCTGGCAGGAGCAGCGAATGGTCTCAGCACTTGATGTTATCTATGGTACTGCTGGGGAGATCTGACTCTGTCTCACTTGTATCTAACTCATTGTATTTCTGCAGTAGCTGTGTGAGTGCCCAATCCTTAGAAATGCAAAAAAGGGCATGGAAGTAAAGATAAACTCCAAGAAAACAAGCTTTTTAACAAAATGAGGAGATTGGTGGCTGGATTGCCAGGAAGCTGGTGTAAAGGGGAAAGGAGCCTGCCAGGAGTGACAGTTCTTTTAGAAATCTGCATTAAAAACACAGGTATAAGGTGTCCCAAACAGAGACAGTCTAGAAACAAGAGGAGTAGTAGGGGTAGCTACTGGGACCTTGGGTAGCAGAAGTTTAGTAAATTTGGGTGATCTCAAACTGCAAGGACATGCAGTGGCATCCATGTTAGAGGAGTAGATTCCAAGTCTCAAACTTGAGCTGTAATCATGAAGAAAATATAGCTCAGTGCAGACAAAGTCTTACTGCAGTATTTCAGTAAATGTAGGATGGGAGTGACTGGCAAAACATCTTTTGAAAAGGATTTTAGCAGAGAAGAACTTGTCTGAGCCAAAAAGAAAAATATCTGCAGTTCAAGAAGAGATGCTTAATGGGCACAGGGCTGCCAGGTGTAAGAGAACTGAGGGGCAGCTGCTGTGCTCCCTGCTCCTTTGGCATCAGCTGGGGGGTTGTGTTTGCTGCCTCTGGCTCCGTGCTGAGACAACAACAGGAGCTGCACTGGGTTTAGAGCACATCAGGGAGAATGGCTCTTTGGAAAACTAATAAAAAATTCCAGGCTAAGACTGAAAGGAGAGAGAGATAGCAAACAGGAGAGCTCAGAAAAGAGCAAAATCAACCCTCATGGCAGCTGGAGGGACTGCAGGACCCTTAGTGCCACTTGATGAAGTGCTGGAGTAGATGATGATAATTCTAAGCCTTCTCCTGGCAATTAGGAGACTTGGGAGCAGCTCTGTTAAAGGTCAGTTAAAGTTTTGATGGAGTACATAATATTTGACTTTTTCTCCAGCCCATTTCTGTGATTATTGTGAATTCTGAAAACTGAGTCTTCCACGGAATCAGCCCAGTAAAGTAATGAATAGTTCTGGCTTTTAAATATGAGGCTTTCTTGTTCTCTCCTTCTCCATTTCCCTGCTGAATTGCTGCTGCTTTGCTAATGTTTCAGTTAGGCTGTTGTGCATTTTGAACATTTAGCAAGCTGTGGTGATTCTCGCCCTCCAGACTGATGATGAAGAAGAGTCTTTCATTTTGGAGGATCCCTTTCTCTTGAACATTGATAACACGGATACACACTCCTATGACACCTCTTCTGTGGCCAGCTCTGACAGTGGGGACAGGACACACCTGAAAAGGTACTGCAGCCTCGAGCTCTGGGAGGTCAAACCATTTGTGAAAGGGTACTGCTTACTTCCATTAGAAACAAATCCTCCTTTTCTCACAGAACACTGTTATTCCTCCAGGATCACGTAGGCAAACATGGGATTTGTAGTTGCACTGAGGGCTGGCCTGTTTGAGCAATAAAGGCATTTTATGGAAGATGAATTATTTAAATTTCTCTGAATTTTAGTGGAATCTTTAAAGCACTGAATCTTGAGGACTCTAAAGAAAATGTTTCAAAGAGGTGTCTGACCTGGTCTGCAAGCAGCTGGTGGTTATTTGTAAAAGGCAATTGCTGTCACTTCTGCGACTGGACTGCTAATGTTGACATCTAAAATGTAATAATTAGCTCTAATACTGCTGACTTGTGTCGTTAATTGCCCAAATGATGGCCTGAGCCACTCCCATGGCCACCTTGTGTGCCATGAGCGTTGCACAAGATATAAGCACTCTGGAGAGTCTGATGGTTTATGTTGGCATGTGGTGGTGTACAGACTCTCTGTCCCTTCTGTTTCCAAATAAGATGCTTTGTACTGAGAGAAAATGTTACCTGGAGTGGCTTAAATTTCTTCCAGTACAGAGTATGTAGAAAAACCCGGAGTTGTTCCTGTCACCTTTGGCTAAGGCTGGCTGCCATGGTTATGGGTCCTTAGCCATAGCATCAGCTACTAGCAACGTGTTTGGCAAACCTCTGTGGGAGCTGCTTGTTCATGTACCCCTGGAGAGAGAAGAACCCAGTGTTTCCCTGCTGGTTTGGGGAATTTGGCTCTCTGGTTCTGTGAACTTGGCAACAAAATTGCAGCTTTGCTAGGGAATTTCCCTGTCCTAGGGAGTTTTCCAGTGCTCTTTTCAAATAAGTCCTGCTGCACTAGTTAGTTTTTAAAGACATTTTCTCCGTGAACAGAAGCACTTAAGCTTTCATATCAGGTGGGCTGTGTATTCATTGAAGGCTGTTCCTTACCATACACCCAGTTTTCTTAGGGGGTCTGTGAGCCATTTCCAATTGTGTATTTTCCATAGATAACTCACCTTTACAGGTGAAAGAGCTGAAGTGTTGCTTTCAGGATATATTAATGAATTCTAAGGCTTGCAGATATGTGTTTGAAACTGACCATTTGTTTGAAGAACCAGGGTTTTTTACTCCAGTAGATGAGTTAAAACCAAACTGTGTGCAGGCACAGCAGGGCAGAGCAGGATTTGCTGATTATCTCATGTCTTACCTCATTCTGTGGCCACAAGAAGAAGAATGGAAACTGCATGAGTTACAGGTGTATGCAGGATTTACCTGCTGGCTTAGCTGTGGGTTAGGCAAATTTCCAAGCTTTTATTCTGCTCTAATGCTTTTTGGTCCATTTCTTACTTCCTTAGGAAGAAAAAACCCCCAGATTCTGTCTCACTCCATGGGTCAGTGATACGGCTCTCGCTCCTGAAAGGAATTTCTGCCCAAATAGTGTCTGCAGCAGTAAGTGTTGTCTTCTGGGCACCTCCACTAAGGAAAATGTGAAACTCGTTTGGTATGTGTGGAGGTGTGTGTGTGAGCTCTGCCTGCCCCTGCTATTAAGTCTGTGTAGCACCATGTTAGGGACTTAAACTACTAACCAGTAGTCCCTAGGCAGCAGTGAATCAGGGCTTAGCTGACTTGCTGCAGCAGTGATGTGAGGGGTCACTTTTAGCACTGATTTGTGTTGCTGGATGTCATGAAACTTTGTGGGAAATGTTCATATAACATTGAAAGTGTGCTCCATGGTGCTGGAGCTGGATTTGCTCAATGCCTGCATAAGGCACATTGCTCTTTGAGAAGAGCACAGTAACTTTCCCATGGAATTAGAGGATGTTCTGCTTCCTCTCTGTTTCTGGGTGTTTCAGTGCTTCCCTCAGCTCTGTTTGCCCTGGTGGGACCATTAAAATGCAGCTGGTGTTGATTTTTCTGTGTGTTGTAGTTCTAATTATTAGATATGCACTATCTGGGAGTTGTGTCTCTCACTCCTGGGTTCTCCTGTTTCCCCAGGACAAAGTGGATGCTGGCTTGCCCACTGCAATTGTAAGTACTCTCACAGTTTTCAAGGACTGTGTTTTTAGTTTTCATGACAATTTGTCGAAGCAGTAATTTAAGACAACTGATAAATACATCTTCCTTGACTTTTCAAGCATGAGGAGTGGGAGGAGCAGCATGAAAGCTCCCTGGGGGCAAAGTCCAGCCTTTCTTCACTGCCCAGCTGCCCCTCTGCTGATGGAGCCCCATGCCCTCCCTTTTTTATACCATCACCAGGGCTTCTTAGCTGAGCACCTAACCTGTCCCCATCTGTTGAGCACACTGAATTTCCCTAATTGTTTCTTCTTTGCCAGTTAATACTTTGACTTCTAACAATTTTTTATAGAAATATAACTGGAGTGCTCCAAGTGATGGGTTCAAAATCTCTGTCTCTCTGTCTGAAATATTGACTAAAAGGCTGTCTGAAGGATATTCCTGCTTAGCAATTTGCATCAGAACTGTTGAAGTCAAGCATGCTAATTATGTTTAAATATGTCAGAAGTGAAACTGTCTATGAGGTGAAATACAGTCAATATTTGTAAAGTGAGTTTTAATGTTTTACAAAAGAGCTAAAGATGTGCTCAGTCACTTTGACTATAGTAACAGCAGCCCATAGGAAAATACCTTTTTGTTTAAAAAAGAAAAGGAAAAAGTAGTCACTTCTAAGGCAGAAGGCTGTACAGTGAAGTTGGAAACATGCTGTGACTGATATGTATATAGAATAAAAACCTGTACTTACACACTTAGACATTAAGGCACTTGAATTTTTTTAATCTGACCTAGACTTGTTAAGAAAGAAAAAAATAGAACAAGATGAATACATCTACAGCATTATGTGATTTCTCTTAAGTTCTACTTCACTGAGTGCAGGTTTGCAAGTGCAATAGGATCCTGGAGGATGTGTTTAATAGGATTTGTTTAATTCCTCATGGAAAGAAGTCAGAGTCTCTGGCTTACTGTGGACTGCTCTTCAGGGGACCAACACTGGCCAGGGTTTTGGAAGAGCTCAGATGTGGAAGTAGCAGCTGAGTAAGGATAAAATCCTGAATATTTATACTCAGCAACTACACCAAAAGAATGACACTGACTTTAGAGAAATGAAATTTTGCTGTAGGTACCACTCTGAGCATTTGAATTTCAAACAGCAGAGGAAAAAGCAGCCCTCTGATTTTGAGATAATCTGTGTGATTGTTGTCCAGGTGTAGGACCTATCTGTCTTCATGTAGGAATTATGCTTGCCACTTATAAATTGAAAAAGTTATAGCCTTTGAAATCTTCCCCTTTTGGCAAACTTTGCTTGTTAAGTGGTGGATTTGTGAATGATATTTCTTCTGCTTTCAATCTTCCTGCATGACTCTTTCAGGCAGCATCAAATCTGATAGCAGTGGGGACTTCCCATGGGTTAGCGCTGATATTTGGTAAGTTAAAAATAAAGTTTGGAGGTTTTCTGCATTTTAATGATCTTAAAAAATTGCAAACACAAGCCAAAAAAAATCAGCCTGATTTATAACTGCAGGCTGGATTTTTTATGTGATGTCGTTTGTGCTAAATGTGTTTTTCTTTCAGTAAAGAAATGAAGCAGAAGTAATATTTGTCATCCTTATTCATGTTTCTTCTGCATTGTTGGGGTTTGGCACTCGGATATTGAGAAATTTAGCTCAGTGTGAATTGCCTAAAGAGCCTTTTCTATGTTTGAATAGAAAATACTCTTTTTTTTCATGTGGAAGAAACCAGAACCTGTATACAAAATTCATCAGTAGTGACCTTCTGTGCTGTGACAGCTTGGGTGTCAGCTTTATGGAAGTTAAGATGTGTTCCCTGGGACGTGGGGCTTCTGAGCCCTGGCTGCCTGCAGACCTGTGCCATGGCTGTCTCCTTCCCTGCCCTTTCCTGCACCAGGCAGGCTCCTCTGTGTCCCTTTATTCTGTCATTCTGTTCTTCCTCTTACCACCAAACTTCCTTACAAGGTTTTCTGAGCTTGTACCTCTGTTTACCCAGCTCACCAGATGGGCAGAACAGCTCTTGAACTGTTCCCAGTCACATTCAGGTTCTGTGCCTTTTGTCTATGCAGCACTCGGTTCTTAACCAGTTTAGAAATTTCAGTATATTTATTGAGGCTGGTTGAAATTCTTGGGGACCAAAAGTTACAGGGGACAGAGGACTCCAGAGAGATGGGAAAGACTGTGACAGTGCAAGACTCACCTTCCTGGGTGTTTAGACATTAAACTATTTGATGCCATTTGTGTAATCCAATATTGAAACAATGCTGCTCCCTGAAGGAAAGGTGGAGTGAAGAGAGCCTCAGATCCCTCCCAAAGGTCCATGGTGCTGGGGAAGGGGCAGTGGACCAAGCTGCAATGAGGGAAACCCTGATGAAGATTTTCATCCTGAGGGAGTTGAAGCATTAGATAAGAGTTGAGACAGGTTGTGCAGTCTCTTTGCTTGGGGATATTCAAAACTCAGCAAGGCTCTGAGCTGGCTGGTCTCTTTGACCTTGCTTGGAGCAGCAGGACTGGGCAAGAGGCCTCCATGCACAGCTCCCTTACAGCTGGAGTTACTCCATGCATGTGCTGTAATTTAAAGGTGATGAGGAATGCAAATACAATGTCCAGTTTTGTTTCAGAATGCTTCCTGGACACTTATTCTCTGCTGAATTCCTTCAGTTCTGTAACTAAAGCTTGGGTGTTGACCCCAGTGTTCTCAGACCTATCTAGAGAGAGAAATCCTGGCAGGATATGGCTGTAGAAGGCTTTGTTGTGTGCAAAGAGAGGATTGGAGTTTATTGGCTTGGGTTTATTCTGAAATGCAATCCCAGAGTTTATCTCTGTAGGCCAGTCAATATCTGTACTTTTTTTTATTGGATGTGTAAATTAGGGTCAGACTTAGTCCCTGAAGGTTTGTAAGGTGTGTGCAGGGATTGTACTGTACAATGGGAACGTAACACCTTTTTTGCATGCAAAAATGTAAGTCCATTTTCTGGTGGAACAAATTTCTCAGAATTGTTGTGTCATTAACACATTTTTTAACTTTATTTTTTCTTTCATATATTTGACTTCAGCTAATTTGTCTCTCCTCCTAAGTCCACCTGTACTCATGAGTTGTCTGCTCTGTCCTTGCTAAAGAAGACTTGGGAAGCTTTCATTCTGCTTTTTTGAGTGGTTCTGTTGACTCCCAAAACATTTTCACAGGGCAGTTCTCAGACTGCACGTGTAATATTGAAACTTTCCTTCTGGATTAGTGCTGGATAAGATGCCAAGTCTGACATCCTGGAAGTGTTGCAGAAGAGGTGGTAGGAAGGGATGTCTGGAGGCCTGGAGACACTCTCCTCTGGTGCCTGCTCCAAGGCCACATAATCTGGCAGGGGGAAAAATCCTCCTGACCCATCTAAACCTCTCCATCTGCTGTTTCTGGGATTTGCTGCTTGGTACATCACTGACATTAATGGGAAGGGTTGGTGCTCTCAGTTCTTGCCTATCTTTCAGGTAGTTTATCTGCTGTTTGATGCTTGGTTACCACATTTGGATAATGACAGTTTTTTTATGCCATACGAAGATGACCCTTAGCTTGTTTCTAGGGCTGTGCTCGCTTGGGGGATTTTATTTTTCATTTTTGATATAAAGGAGGGCCATCTTTCTGCCAAAATCTTTCTGAAACTTCTTTGGAGTTGTGAATGTTGCTCAATGAACAATTATGCTATGTGCCATGAGTTGGCTTGAGGATTGCCAGCTGGAGTGGAGCACTGCTCTCCCAGCAAGTCTACAGCAATACACAAATACTCTTTGGAGGTTTTCTTTATCCATTTTTCTAGAAGAGCAAAGAGCTTTTACACTACTCAAAAACTAGGACTCAAACACAACTCAATGAAATGTGTCATTTTTCATAAAGACTTGATCCAGACAAAAAAATTCTTATAGCTAAACTTTGTTTTGATTAGTGTGGTACGACTATTTATTTTTATTTTCTCTGTTGGTTGTAAAACTTACAGTGAGTATCCTGAGTCTTCATTGAGGTATGACAGCATTAAAACTAGATTTTGGGGGTCTTTTTTTAAATTAAGAGGGAGTTGATTTAGTGGCTGGTGGTAACTGGGTCAAAGTAGTTTTATTGGTTATATTAGAGTGAACTTCCAGTTTTATTTCCTCTCAGATTTCTAATTTTTGGTCTTCAATGCAATGAAATTAAAATTTATAAGCTCACTTTTAAACTGCTCGACTTTAGAACACTAACCATCACAGCATCATTTCTTGAATAAATCAGAAGGGGAAGCATTAAGCAAACACTCAGCAAAATCTGAAGGTTCTCTGTCTTTGGAGATTGTCACATGTGTGCTGTTCATTGCTTCACTCCTTCCTTTTGTATTGATTTCTGGTTTTTCTCTCCTCCGTTGGCCCTTTCTGTGTGGACTGAAAGGCAAAGGTACAGTACCACTGCTGTGTGCATGTCCCTGCATGACCAGCCCCTGTGCTGCCCAGGTTGCATGTTGTCTGTGCCAGGATTTCAGGGGCAGCTCAACAGTGAGGCAGTGCAGGAAGCACTCAGTGGATGATGCTGCTGGGAGTTCCTTAGTGGGTGCACGTGCACTGCACAGTCCCAAATTCTCCAGGCAGGAACAGCAGAGGAGCAGGTAAAGGTGATTTTTATAATATCCTAGGGCAGCAGCTCCATAGGTGTTTGTAAAGGTGTTGCTTTGGGGCAGGACAAGGCTCTTCCATGAAATCACCATCCACCAGGGCATTGCCTGGCACTGTGCCTAATAAAATTAGTAGTCTGTCAGGAATTCTGCAGGAAATCAAGCAGGCCTTTCAAACTCAGGAAAATCAGAGTGTAAAGAAAAGATCTTGATGAAAACCTGGTGATCTGAGCAGTATCAACTTCTGCAGCACTCTGCTCATTTCTTTAGTCTGGAAAATGACTTCTTTCACATTCACAGACTTGTCTTTATTCTGTACATGCAGAGTTGTATCTAAGTGCCATCTCATTTTGACTTCAGACTCTGAGAGCAACACAGTTACTGCCAGAAAATTTTTAGATGCAGAATTGCGTTATGTAAATTGAAAAATTAAAACCATTTTTTGACAATGGATAGCCACCTTTGTTTCAAGCATTTGGCAAAAGCTTTTTATGTTTAATCCTAAATGTGCCTTACTTCCAAGATGATAATACAGGTCTGGAAAATCATCAGATCAGCTTTTATAACCTCTTGCTTTCTTCTATTTTTATTACTTTACCAACTTATTAGTAGGAGTTCATTAATTCTCTGATCTTGATTTGCCTTGGAAGCAATTTCATCTGTATTATAGCTGGGTTTTTTTTAAAAAATCTTATCTAATGGCTCTTACTTGTGTGTCATCTTTTGACTGTCTGGAAACAAGAACAAGTATTGGATTGGTCATACGAATCACTTAATTTTGGGATACAGTAGGGGTCTTGTTTGTTTTGAATTGGCATTGCAAGTGAGGGAAAAAGTAAATGGCTTCTGAAAGTTCCTGTGGGGATACATCTAAAGATGTAAAACCTTTTCAGAGAAAACTGTGGAAGATTCTCCTTTTTCATGCCTGAGAGGAAACAGGTTATGGATTGACTCACTGACAGACTTAAGCTGAAGTGGAAGGTACTTCCATGAATGAAGAAGTCATTCACCTTTAATGTAAAGCGCTGCAGTATTCCCATTTTCAAACAGATTTTTATGGTTAGCAGGTGGTATTTTTGTAAATGAGCTGCATTTCCAAGCCCCTGGAACAGGAATTATTTCTTTGAATCTTGACACCATTTGGAGTATATCTGTGAAACTTGTTTTCCAGCTGTAACTCTGTTTTCACTGAATTTCCATAGAAATCTTTAATGATTCATCTTCTTTTTCCTGTTCTTATTTGTGTTGTGAACACCTCTGTCACAGTAATGTCAAGGTGTGTCCTAGTGGCATGGCCAAGGATGTTTTCTTCTCACCCTGAGCAGTGCTCTAGAGTAGTCCAGGAGTTCAGCTGTTGTTCTCACTGCTGTTTATTTCTGGGCTCCCCTCATGCCTCTTCATACATGTAGGATTTGAAAGGTGACTCCCACTGTCACATGTCTGTGCAGACTGATAAATGCATCACTTTGGGCAAGAAATGCAGGATACATGCATTTTCTGTTTCACAGCCAGCACATTCCTGGCAGTGCTGCAGGTTGGAGAAGTGTGTGCCATGCCTTGAGCACATCTTGCAGGGTGTTTCAGATGCTCAGTTCTGTTTCCTTGATGAAATCCTTTCCCTTCCTTGCTCTACTTGAATCCTGCACACAGTGTTATTGTGGTGTTCCTGATGTATTTCACATCCCTGTAGTCTTCACACCAGCAGTTCTCACAAAGCATCTTTTCCCACTCTCTCACTCAAAAGCAGGACCAAAGCAGAGACAGGTGGAAAAAGCAGCTCCAGAACGTTTTTCTTAGCTTTTGAGAGCAGTGCACCAAAGACAGGCAGAGGGTTCTCATCCAAACTCCTGAAGAGCAGCATCTTGTAATGCATTTGAGTCTCTCATGGTGGGAGTCTTAAACTTGGCACAGACAGAGGTGTCCATAGTTTGTGGTGTGCAGGAGTGGACAGGGCATGGCCCTGCAGCAGTGCAGTCCCCGGGGAGGCTCTGCAGGCAGTGGCACCTCCTTTGCAGCAGCCTGTGGCTCAGGGAGGGAGTTCTTTATAGAGTAAGAGCTGAGTGCACCAGAACTCATCAGGCATTTCAACTCTGCGGCTTGGAGACAAAAGTGCCTTTTCCTTCCAGCCTCTGGCCTTTAGCAACAAAACCAAGGAGTAAAATTACAAAATAAGAATAAAATTATGACATAAAATTGCACCTACCAGAAGCCTCTGTTGGCTTTTTTAATTGATGTTCAAATGCAGAAATACAAGGGTCAGAAGGGAGAAGCAATTTTCTGTCATCTTCATTGCTACAACTTAAGCACCGTTGCAGAATAGTAAAAGGAAAGTTAGATACTGCTTTGATTTTTCTAGTAGTTTCTTTTTCAGTGTGTAATACCTCTGCATTTCCATATTTCTTGTCCCTAGTTTGTATTTTTAAAAATAATTTTTGTATTTCCCTGCAAGACAGCATCCCACTCTTTCTGTTATAACATGAACTCTCATCTTGTAAACCCCTTTTTAAAAGAACTTAACTGTAAGTCTGTGGATTGTTAATGTACCCCAGGTGAACTGTACACGTAAATAATTGCATGATGCTAGTTTTAACCATTTCTCTTCCTTTAATTTCTTACCATTTGTTCTCCCAGATCAGAACCAGGCTCTGCGGCTGTGCCTGGGCAGCACTGCGGTTGGGGCCCAGTACGGGGCCATCTCTGCTCTCAGCATCAACAATGACTGCTCCAGGCTGCTCTGTGGCTTTGCAAAGGGACAGGTAATTCCCAAAGGGTGAGCTGCTCCAGTGCTCTGTCCTGCGAGGTTGCCTGGAGGTGACAAGAGCTCCAAGCCAAGCCCCCTCAGTCTGTAGCCTTGTGTTGGCTGGTTCAGCACTCAGAAGCAGCACACATGGGGGGATGTGCCCAGAGCTTTTTGGGGCAGGCAGCCAATTCCTGCTGAATCAGGTTGCTGGGGGAGCTTTCTGTGGAGGAAGTGAGTAATGCACAATATAGCAAAGGGTTCAATTAATTGTGACATAATTCCTGTTAAACTGAAATGTGCAATGGCTCACTGGGACAAGCAGTTTAGTCTTTCTAGGTCACTCCCTGAGGTCTGTGCATGGTAATTAAATCTGTTTTTTACTCTGGTAATGACTTGAAATTCTTGAAACTCATCTGTGACCCCAAAATTAATTTTTCCTAATAGCTTACTTGTATGACAGAAGTAGCATAACTTTTGAATGTAGGGAAAAGAGGTTGAATCTCTTGTAGTTTTATGCCCTTCTAGGAACCAAAGGAGAGAAAGCAATTCCTGAACAAAAGTAGCAACACTAAACTAAAATAGGTGGGCAGTACCTTGGTAACATTTAGAGGAATACAAAGAAGGCTACTTTTTCTTTTTACATTCATCTCCGTTTGCTCCTTTGGCTTTTACCCTCATAGTAGATAAAACACACCTTTGTGCCTGTTGAAGGACTAAGTGACAGCCTGCTGCAGGCCATGTGGAAATACTTAATCCATGCAGCCAGTTTTCAGTGATATTCAGATAAAACATTTTGGAAGAACAGCTCTGAAACATATGGTCTAGAAGCATTGATAGGTGATTTATAGGATCACAAAAAGTACTATTTCCCATTAAAAGGTTGTTTTTTTCAGATTGTAATGCCAGCTCTTCTGGGAAATTATACAGTGAGTAGTTTATACTCTTCAGTTATGCAGTGAGCAATTTGGGAGTTCCAGCTTCTTAGTTGAGAAATTGCTTGAGTTAATATTAAGTACAAGCCAAGGTCTGTCCTCTTACCTGACTTGTGATGCTGAGCAAGCTCAGGAGGAGAGGAGGGACAAGGTTCATGATAGTCAAGGGGATGCTTGAGTTTTGCTCAGGGGTGTTAGCAGAGATTTTTCATCTGTTCACTGATTCTGTGAGAGAGAAATGCAATGGACCTGTTGGGTGGTAACAGAGTTACATTACACTCTTTAGTGTTGTTATCAGGCAGGTGAGGGAGGTTGGGCAGGTGGGGAGAACTGGCCAAAAGGACAAGAGTGAGAGTTGAGATAACACATGGTGTCACCTCTGAGCAGGCAAGTGAACTGCCTGGAAAAACAGGACAGGAACAGATTTCAGGTCACTCTTCTCTGATATGAAACCACTACTAACCCAGGGTGGTAAAATCAGTCTAGGAATTTGTTGCTGTGCTATAATGCATGAAGTGATGGAGAGAACCCCTTGACAGTGAAAGTACATTGAGCACAATCTGCTTGCAGATCACCATGTGGGATCTGGCCAGTGGGAAGCTGCTGCGGTCAATAACAGATGCCCACCCCCCAGGAACAGCCATTTTGCACATCAAGGTAATAAACACTAAATGTACTCCTTTTATCCCACTTTTGTTCAGTCAGATGTGGTGACTTTCCTTGTGCAGTACTTTGAGATTTTAGATGAGAGCAGCTACCTATGGCCGTGGTATCCAGAGATGAGAAAAATGAGCAGAAATTCTATTTTAAAATGAAACTGAGTATACTGACATAATAGCTTTGGCTGTGAGTTGTACTGTAACAAACAACAGTTGCTGTCTGTTGTATCTCCTCTCTCCAATGCCAAAATATATGAAGAATTAGTTGTTAGAACATTTCTTTAAAACTTGCAGTGTTTTGACCTGGATACATGACTTGCCAACTTTCAACTTAAAAGAATCTAAAGTGTAGAAAGTAGCTTCTGTCAGCAGTTTTTCAAATAGCTTGTTGGGAACATTGTGGGTTGAAAGAGAAACCATCTATGGCTTCTTGATCAATATAGTGTTATTGTCATACACAGAAAATCATACCTGAGTTTGTGCCTGGCTTCGTTTTGCTTTGTTTTACATGGCCTCAAATGTTTGTGGGCTTAGAGATTCTAAGTTGCAAACACCTTCAGAAGCATCCCCAGCCAAGACTGTGATCAAAGGATTTGGTCTGAATTATTTGATATCATTTGTCTAAATTATTTGGTATCATTAGAAGTTCTGGATGTTTCTGATTTGGGTCTGTCTGTAACTGTGGCCCATCCACCAGCTCTGGCCCCAACCCATGGGCTTGCAGCTGAGAACCCTTCTAGAGGCAGCTCAGGTTTTGGTGTGCTGTAGTTCTGAGCTGCAGCAGAAGGTAGTGGGGCTTTGGTACCAAAATCTGGCAACAGGGCTTGCTTGGGGGAATTGAAACACAAACCTTGCTTTTCTTGAACATCATAAAAAACCTCAGTAATTGTCTGAACATTAAAGATGTCTTTCTGTACGTGCATTGCTTGTACTCTGTGCTGTTAGTACTGCCATAGTATGTATTTTTATATCCATTTTTTGTAGTTTATTTCTTAGGGCCATTTTAATCTCATTTTCTGCTCAGTTTACAGATGATCCGACACTTGCAATTTGCAATGACAGCGGAGGCTCTGTGTTTGAACTGTCATTTAAGTAAGACAATAACTCTCCCCATAGAAAGTACAAGAAACCAGTTCTGAGTCATAGTTTCTAAAACCTGAGAAAAAACCCCACCAAAACTAATAAAGCTACTGCCTGAATGTTGAAGGTGTAATTTAGGGCTGCAGTGTAATTTCTCAGCTGAAGCAAGGTGCTGTGTGGCAGAGCCATAGCCAAAGAACAGCCTTAGTTGTTAAGGTGTCACTGCATTGTCCAGAATTTGGCACTCCTTGTACTTGGTACCTGTCACAAAAGTGCTGTCTGTCATTTTGCCTTGGCTCATTAGTGAGAGCTGCCCTGCAGTAGCTGCTCCTTTTCCTCTTGGCCCCTTCAGAAGGAGGAAGGACAAGGAGGAAGGCTTGACAGTCAATCTGATTGAATCCAGCAATTTCCCAGACATTATTGTCAGATAAGATCTTAAGGAATTCTTGTCTGCATCTGAGCAGCTGTATGGGATTAGCTCCAGTGACATGTCAGAAGTGGTCCCTGGAACTGTGCAAGGGACTTTTTAGAAGGAGTATTTATGAAGGATCACTCCTGAGATTGTTGGGCTGCCACCAAGCTGATCTCTGCTCTTTGCAGGAGGGTTATGGGAGTGAGGACGTGCGAGTCTCGGTGTCTCTTCAGTGGCTCCAAGGGGGAAGTTTGCTGTATTGAGCCATTACATGCAAAGGTTGATTTGAGAGACCATCCTATCACCCAGTATTCACTGCTGGCCATGGCCTCCCTCACTAAGGTAACTTGCTGCTTGCAGGAGGCTTGATGTGAGAGATCACAAAGGATCACAAGTTCTCTGCTGTATTCTGTATTCTCAAACATTTTATTTTGCCTTGTTGCTTTCCTTGAAGATCCTGGTTATTGGTCTGAAGCCATCTCTGAAAGTGTGGATGACCTTTCCCTACGGCCGTGTGAGTAATGAAGCTAAACAGGCACTTTTTGGGTTATTGCTACAAATGTTTTCTTGGAGGGAAGGAGATCAGGAACAGGTGTTTGGTACCTTTGCCTTCCAGAGCACTGTGGAATTGCAGTGATAATCTGTGGGTCTGGGTGTGCAGATTGTGGCATAGAGGAGGTGAGAAGGCTGCTTCCAGCTGTACCTCTGTGAAGATGCTGATTTTTCTCAAATAAGCAGGAGGGAACTGCTCAATTCTTGTCTTTCCTGCTGCAGCCTGGATGCACCCATAGATAGGATGTTGACCTGATTGTGGCTACATTCACAGACTGGGGCCACTGGTTTACATTAGAACCACACAACAGACCCCTTAATTACAGGGGCAGGAACCAAGAGGAATTAGAGCATTAAACAGTCTTCTAAACTCTTTGATTATTCACTTACACTAGTCAATGGTGTAATTCCTTTTGGAAGAGCAGCTGGGGCAGATGTGGGATAGGATATGTTAGGAGAATGGAGACAAGGCTGGTATCAAGCTGCAGCTTGTAGTCCATGTATCCGTGTAGGATTGGATCTACCCCAAGCAGCTCGGACACCAGTGCTGTTATGTCTGGGTGTCCACTTTGCCAAGGACACACGCTGCTCCCAAATGTGCTGGACCAAGGACCACAAACTGCTGCCAGGAATTTGCTTTGCAGCCCCCCGTGTGTCCAAGGCACAGTCAATGCAAAGCAGCTGATGATCCACATGTGTCCTGGAGCTGAGGGTCTGCCTGATGTGCCTTAACCACTGGCTGTGCATTTTGTGTGACAGATGGACCCTTCGAGTGTCCCTCTGCTGGCGTGGCACTTTGTGGCTGTGCAAAACTCGGTGAACCCCATGCTTGCCTTCTGTCGAGGAGACGTCGTGCACTTTCTTCTGGTGAGCCTGGGCTGTTTTGTGCTGCTTTCAGGTGGTCATGTCTCATCCACACGTTGAGGGGTTGAGCCTGTCTCAGTGACAGTGTGATACCTGGGCATGCTGGGAACAGCTGCAGCTTCCCACTGGCTTGGGAAAACCAGCCTGGTAGTCACTGCTCTTCGGCTGCAGCGGTGCCCTTGTCTGGAGGCATGAGATTTATCTGATCCAGAAGTAATGATTTGCTTTGTGTTTCTACAGGAGGTATAAAAGTGTGGATTGTTTTCAGGGAGAGCATGTGAATTTGAGACACCATCTTAGTTTTTGCTTTAAAACCTGAAACTGGAAAAAAATGGTATAAAACACTTAAGAAAAGAGCTTATAGTCCTGCTGGTGTTTGACTTCAGGGCATGGTGCTGGTCGTGTTTAGATCTGCAGCAGTTACTTATGCAGATATGGTTGTTTGGAGGCAATACCATGCTGATTGCAGCATGAGAGCAGTACCTAGGCATTTTGGCTTTGGAGTGCTAAGTTTGTTTCCCAGCTCTGCTATCATGTTGGACCTTAAGCCTTGTTTAAGCACCCAGATGTTGTGTTTTCTGGATTGAATCGTCTTTCTCCTCTCTCATTTCTCTCGGTAAAACTGGGAGAAAGAAAAGGGTGTATATTTAAGCTTGTCTTGTTGAGATGCTTGTCTGGGGGGAAGCTCCAGATTCCTGCAGTCAATGTAGTGCCTTGTGAGAACTGAGAGGTTGAACTGAAAGAAGTCTTTGAGTCTGAGTCAACCTTGTCTGATTTTTCTTTTAGGTCAAGAGGGATGATACTGGTGCAATACATGTCACGAAGCAGAGGCAGCTTCATCTGTACTATGATCTCATTAACTTTACTGTAAGTTTCTGTACTACAACATGGTTACATTTTTTTCACACTGGTTTTCCTGTAAGTGTATCTCAGTAGCCCTTAGTTCTGTGCTCTTGGCTGTGTTTATCTGGTGATAACTAACTGAAAATGTCCTTAAACTTGGGATGCTGTGGAAAACCAGCACAGTGTGGTAACCACCTGTGAACAGGTGGTGTAGTTGTCTTGGCTTTGACACCTCTGGATGGAAAATGTGCTGGAATGGAGACAAGGCTGGTATCAAGCTGCAGCTTGTAGTCCATGTATCCGTGTAGGATTGGATCTACCCCAAGCAGCTCGGACACCAGTGCTGTTATGTCTGGGTGTCCACTTTGCCAAGGACACACCCTGCTCCCAAACGTGTGGCTGGGCCAAGGAGCACAAACTGCTGCCAGGAATTTGCTTTGCTGGAGCACAAAGTGTGCCAAGAGGACAAGAGCTCTGGTGGATTGCCATTTGTCTACAGCTGGTTTTTGTGAAGATTCCTTGTAATTTCTCTCCAGAAGAGAGAAATATCTCTGCCTTTGAAGTCACCCGTGTGTGCAGTTGTGAACTGGCCCTGCCAGAACTCCCCATAGAGGTACTCAGGGATATGGCCAGGGCCTGTTTCCTCAGCTCTAGTGGAGAATGCATGTCTGAAGTGTGGAATTTGCTTCTTTTGCAGTGGATCAACTCACGGACAGCGGTGCTGCTGGACAGTGTGGAGAAGCTGCACGTCATAGACCGTCAGACTCAGGAGGAGCTGGAGACTGTGGAGATCTCAGAGGTTCAGCTGGTCTACAACAGCAGCCACTTCAAGTCTCTGGCCACGGGGGGCAATGTCAGCGAGGCCCTGGTAGGTGCTGGTGGCCTGTTTGTGTTTGCAGCTGTGTTTAACATAGGCCCTAAGTGGAAACCTGGAGGGAAAGAGCCTTTTGGGACATCTCAGAAGTTACATGTGGTGGTGATGTGGGCAGCTATCACACAGCTTATGTTTCCTTTTGTGCACTGAAGGCTGTAGGAACTGCTCCTCCTTTGCTAAGCTTTGGAATACTCTGTCTAGGATTAAAGCTGATGTGCTTTATTCTTTATGAGGATGTTTTACTTAATACACCACAGACTGGAGCACTGGTTACTGGCAGTCACACTGCTGTTGTAACAACTCTTACTTCAGTGCTTGTCTTCTCATCTGTGTGCCCTACACATTTGCTCTTGAGGAAGATATGTGAAGAAGCAGTTGGCAAGGAAAAGGCCCCCATAACCTTTTTGGCACCTGAGGGTAGACACAGAGCCCTACTTCATCATGTCTTTGGGTAGCCAGAGCTCAGCAGCACTTGAAGCTGAGTTCACAAGGAAGGAGTGACAGCAGAGCTCTTTGACTTAGTACTGCCCAGCAATCTGTGGTGTTCCCTCTCCAGCCTCATTTTGATTTCTGCATTACAAAGGATCTTGGAACTGTATTTATATTGCTTGGGAAATTTTACAAAAACAAAAGTCAGTTTTACTTGCATGTGATTTTTCCTCCTGTAGGCACTGGTTGGAGAGAAGGCTTGTTACCAGTCCATCAGCAGCTGTGGTGGTCAGATCTTCTACCTTGGAACTAAGGTAAGTGGGGGGAATTTTTCAATAAAAATACACAGTCTTCACTGTTGATGGTAGCTCTTCTAGAAAAGGGTAGTTAGTCTTCTGTGGAGATGTGTGTTGGGAATGAGTTCTTTGTGCACTTGTGTTGTGGGGTGAAGGAAATGTGCAATAATTTGGTTTTAGCCAGGGTATAGGCTGAGTAAGATGTTGCCATAGTTTCACAATATCCTGATTCATTCTGCTCCAGGGTAAACTTAGCCTTACTTTACTGACATTTCCTCTGTTCTAAGCTTCTCTGTCTCTGTTATAAATGTGCTAGGAAATAAACAGAAGAAAATAAGACAGCAGCTAAAACTGGGCTCCAGTTTATACTGCTTGAGGGTCACTTTATTTAATCATCTGTACTGGTGTGCTGTGGTGGGTCTGTGGGGAACTACAGGCAGCATGAGCAACTGCAAGTTAATAACTTCCAATTCCTTTTTTCTTTCCTAGTCTGTTCATGTCATGACATTGAGAAGCTGGAGAGAGGTATGTTGAGAGGGAATCTGTACAGCTTAGGCTTGAGTTGCTTAAATCTAGCTCAAAGGAGGGAGGGGGCATTTGTGAAGCATTCTCTGGGCACTGTGTTCAAGATCCCTGATTACTGCATGGAGCCAGTGCTGTGGATACACTGATTTTCAGGGTGACACTGGGACTCCTGCTTGCAAAAATATGCAGGCTTAATGGAGTCCCTATTCTCCCAAACAAGGCACCATGCCTTGCTCTGTGTCAGCTTTTGGTAGTGCAATGCATGACTTAGGAAGAGTGTGTGATGCAAGCCCTCCATCTGCCACACAAGCATCCAGGAATGAAAGGGAACCTGCTTCACTGGAGTTTATTTGCAGGAGCTGTGTCATAAAATCCATCAAAGACTGCCTAGGCAGTTCATAGAATTTTAGGCCCTTGTTGGTTGAAGATCTTTTTGGAACATCTTTTCTCTGGCAGCTGAAACCCCATCAGTGCCCACACTAAAGTTCTTAGTGATCTGTGTCTGTTCCTGTGTTATACTTTTCACTTGAACCAAACAGCAGTTTTCCTTCCTGCATCACTACTTTGCAGTATGTTTATTCAGTGTGTGTGTGTTCTCTCTTAGGCTTTGTTTTGCAAGGCTAAGCAGTGCTCTTTCATCTCGCTCTTGTGAGATTAAATTCCCATTGCTTTCTTTATCTGTAGTCCCTGTTCTCTGCATGTCCTGTGTGCTCAGTTTCTTGGGCACAGCAAACAGTTTGCCACATACTGCTCTGGGTAAGATCTTGCAAGAGCCATGCACAGTGTCACCCTTTTTTTACAGTCTCTGCTAGATGTGTCATTTCTCATGCATCCATGGGTTTCATTTTTCTGTTCCTTTGGCTGTGTGATGCCAGTGACTTGGGCACTCTGGAGATTCACTGGTGCCCTGTAGCCAAACTTGATTTCTGCTGGAAGTTGCTTGTATTGTTGAGTAGCACTGTTCTTGTTACCAGCTGCAGGGGCACATCTCTCGTGCCTTTCTGTTCTTCTGTCTCACCTCACATGCTGCTGGTTGGTCATCAGCAAACTTCAGTAGGAAATTCAGCTAATGCCTATATGTAGAAGGCTTCAGGGAATCCAGAATCAGCTTCAAGACTGATTCCCAAGGAAATCTGGCAGCCATTTCTTTGCAATCTCATGTTTCTCCTTTAAGCAATGACCTTCACCATTTTTCCTCTTGGTTGCTTTATGGCTGTTGTCCTCATCCATGGTTATAAACTCCTTCATGTGATACTGTATCAGGACCTTTAACAGGATATGAGCAGTTGAGCTCTGTTGAGCTTTTAGTTACCAAGATAACTTCTCTCTGCTAGCTTTGTCTCCAGCCATTCAGCACTGAATTTGGTTTAGTAAGCTGTAATGAACAGTCTTGTTCTGATCCATGATTTCAGGTACAGATTTTCCTGGAATTCAAAAGTCAAGCACAATTTGTGCTCTGAGACAACTCCTTTCTAAGCTACTGCATGGTTTCTGCTGTGTTGCAGTTGTGCCTCTTTATCATGGGAGACTTAACCAAGAGTTTGAATTGAGTGTGTGGTGATTAGGGTGAAGCTGAGAGTTAGTTCTTGCTGCAGGACAGAATGCTTGGCTGAGACCTGGGATCTCTCTTCTCTCAAACAGTTCTTTGACACTATCATACCAAGGCCAGTGGTGCTCGACCTTGGGTGTTAATAGTTCCTTAAAGCAGAAAATACTCATGACTCAGTCCTTGCTGACTGTAAGCTCAGGACAAAATAGGGGTAGGATGAGTACACGCTTTGTGGAAAGCATGGCAGAGTTGTTCACTGTGCTCTGAGTGATGAGGCAAGGATGGGGAATGGAAAATTTTTATCCTTTGTTTATCAGACAGTCAGTAATGCTGGGGGTCTCCACCCATTGAGCATCTGGCTTAAAATGTCCCCCACAGGGATTTGATGTACTGGAGCCTGACATTTCTTAGCAGAGAATGTCGATTTGAGAGCATCTCTTTGAGATCTGTCCTTTACTGCAGTGTGGTGAGAGCTTCTGAGGTGTCTTGTCACCTTGCTGTCAGGGACCCTGACCCACTACTGGGAAATGCTGGTCCTAAAGGGGAGGAAATAATCTTTTCTGTGGTTCTGAGGTCCAGTATTCCTTGTTATTTTAGAGAGTTGACCACCTTCTGAAACAAGAACGTCTCACAGATGCCCTGGCTCTCGCTTGGTCCTTTTATGAAGGTAAAGCAAAGGCTGTTGTAGGTAAGTTTAACTTTTAACTGAAACCTCTAGGGATGGCTTTAAACATCTGCATGTGCAGGAGTCACGTTTTTAGGGGAAGAAAACAGAATTGAATTGAAGAAAAGAAAATAGGATGTGTTGCTTTGGGTTTGGCAGAAGCAACCTTTATATGGAGTAGTTTGATTTTTTTGGGATGCTTTTTTTGCTGTAGTCCCTTTAGCAACTTGTTGATTTCAGATGAAAGGCAGACTTGATCTGTGTGTGATTCCATCCTGTTGTCACTTTGCCATGAAGGAGGTGGATCCAGGTGTTGAATATCCAGGCAGCTAAAATATTCCTGAAGGTCATGCATGACCTGTAGGTAGCTTTCAGTGTGATTCTCTGTCAGCTCTGCCAAGCAAGTGCTTGGATCCAGGTCTCTCCCTTGACTGTACAAGGAACTGAAAGAATCACCCTGGCTTTTGGCACCACATTTCCTACAAAGGAGGTTGCTTGAGAAGTGTGTTAATTATGCCAGAAACTGCCACTTGTGTGGTCTGATTTGAACTGGACACATTGATTTTACAGCAAATAACTTCTGATGGCTTTGACATACGAGATGCAAGTTCCCAGGACAAGATCCTGCTGTGAAATTGCTGGTATATGAAGATGTGTCTTGTTTTAATGCATGGATATAGCACAATAAAGCAGATGGTAATGCTTTGAATAATGAAAAACTGTCTTTTTGAGTTGGCATTTGCAATATTTTCTCCTTTTAGTGCACTTCATTCAGGTTCTTTGCATCAAGACCTCCTCCAGCAATTACCCTTGTCTTTGACAGCTCTTTGCTAATTGTTCTCTCAGTGTTAAACAGCACTTGGAGCTGTTCTTGCCATTCCAGTGCTGGAACAGTCTTTAAATGTGGAGAATAAACCTTTTGGAAGAAGAGGGGGCTAGAAAGAGAACACAAAATTGTGTACTTACATATCCTGACCTCTTCTTCTCAAGGGTAGTGGCGTTGGCATCTGAACTGTGGAGTTTTTTATTTCTACTGGTAGCTTAGATGAGAAAAGCTTTGTTTTTCACCCCTTTCCCTCATTCTTTCTAGGCTTGACTGGGGACACGAGCAAGAGGAAAGCAGTCATTGCTGACAGAGTGAGTCCCTGAGCTCTTCCCAGCTGGATTTTTACGTGTGCTGGTGTGATACTGTGTTCCTGAAAGGAACAGCTTCTGTCCTCCATGCGTTAATCCAGCTAACTAGAGAATATGGACATGTTCCTCTCTTGCTAAAATGGGGAGCAGAATTTTAGAAAAAACTTGGAAATACCATTTGGGTAGAGGTGGGGATAAAATCTGCACCATTAGCAATCCAAAAGGTGACACTTTAATCCAGGCCTGGAGATCTCTGATCCCCTCACAGTGAAGAGAAACCTTTTATATAGGTAGCTCTGGAGTTCCCTGACCTCTGATTGGCACATGTCCATCAGTATGTGACTTGCTGACTCCCAGGATGGAAACTGTGCTCTGTGTTTATGTGGACATGGAATAAACTCTTCAACTGACCTAGTTCAGTTGTTACAGGAACTTGCTTCTGGGAGGGTTGTGTTTAAAATATACACTTACTGCAATAATTATTTAGCTCTACTCCATTCTTTTTATTTTATTTGCAAGTAGCTATGTTTTGCTGTGTAATATATGTCAACTTAAGCTTTGGGTAAAATCATGGCCCACATGAGCCTTGTGCTTGAGGATGTGTTCACCAGCCTGGAAACTGGCTGTTGGGCTGGCTGCCCAGCTCTGTGCTCAGTTAGGGTTAATGCAGGCCTTCAGTATCCCTCTGTGCCATTGTCACACCACTGTCTCTTGGCAGCCTCTTCCCTCTGCTCCTTCCTGCCCACAGCATTTCAGACCCAAAACAGGACAGCAGAGTTCACAGTGCTGCCAACCCCCAAGCCAGTCTGAAATGTGCTACCAAGCAGGGCCTCAGTATAGGATTTGATGAGTTTTCTTATTTATTGTAATTCAGATGGTTGAAATCCTTCTCCATTACACTGATCGGAGTCTGAAGAAATGTCCTGACCAGGGAAAAATCCAGGTTATGGAGCAGCACTTTCAGGTATGATGCTCCAGAGGACTTTGCAGAAATCTTTTTGCTTTTTTAATTAACTTTGTTTTGCTGCAAACATTACTTGTCTGTTTTTCAAAAACCTTGCTGTGGTTCAGCTGAACTCTCACCTGTTGTGTGCACTCATGAAATCAGGCCTTGGGTATAGTGGGTGGCAGAGCAGAACCTGTGTGCCCTCCGTGCTCTGTGGGAGTGTCAGCAGAGCTTTTTTCCATATGCACCAGCATATGGAGAGCCTGTAACTGTGCCAGCTACCAGCTGAGTCAGATACCTCATTGTTTCTGCTCTGAGTTGGCCAGGCTGCATTTCATGCTTTGCAGGATGTGCTGCTTGGCAGGGTTTTTGCCAGTCGGTCCCTACAACTTTGTTGTGTTTGTTCCCCAGGATGTGGTGCCTGTCATCGTGGATTACTGTCTCCTGCTGCAGCGCATGTAAGTCTGGGCTGGCAGGCCTGTCCCCCAGAGTACACCCCAGCACCCCAGGTAGCCTCCAGTGCTGTCTCCTGTGGTGTAGAGGAATTGCATCACATCATTTCATAGCATATGTCACATTACAGTTCAGAGGAATGCCTAAAAACCGGTACCAAAGTCAGGAACTCAGTACTCACACAAAACCGTCTCTTAAATTTGCACTGATGTGTTGAGGAAGAAAAGTTACTTCGAACCAAGAACCTGCCTTGACAGATTTTCCTGTCATCACCATCACTTCCCTTCTAGCAGCACTTTTGTGCTGGAACATCCATAGCTGATGTATGCTGTGTAACTTGCCCCAGTACAGGAGCTGAAGAGGGCATTCAGTTCCTGAGCCTGGGAGATAGTGTAATTTGGAGCCCTTGGAAAGTAGATAAGCAAAGAGATTTTAATAAAATTATTTGATAACTAAACTCTTCCTTCCTCCTAGGGATCTATTATTTAACCAGATATATGATAAGATGAGTGAGAACTCTGTAGCCAAAGGCATCTTTTTGGAGTGCTTGGAGCCATATATCTTGAGTGATAAGCTGATGGGAATCACAGCTCAAGTGATGAAAGACTTGCTGCTTCACTTCCAAGACAAGAACAGGTTGGAAAACTTGGAAGCCTGCATTGTGCATATGGATATCACCAGTTTAGACATACAGCAGGTGAGTGGTTGTGTTGCATACTATATTGAGCTCCTCTGAAGAAATCAGCAGATACTACATCTTGTGCTTCTAAGCACAGCATGGCACATGGGGTTTCCCTGTGTCCCTGGGATTTGATCCCTGGGATCAAATTCACTGAGTTGGGAATTGTTTACTCCCCCAGTTTGTGTCCTGGCATAGGTTAATGCATCAGCAGCTGAATGTGATGGAAAATCCTTCAGGATGATTCCCAATCACTCTTTCCCATTTTAAGGACCTTGCCTGACATCAAAGGCTGCAGGAGCACAGAAAGCTGGAGCTGTTCATGTCAGCTTGGGTACTTGCTTTTGCACAACAGTTAGTGGAGCAGGGAGATGTTCCTGCTCAACAGTCCTGTTTTCTGATGGCATGGCTTTCCATTTCAAGGGTGAAGCTGCTTGGAAAATTGATGTAATGATTCACTAATCCAACCAAACTACTGCAAGGTTTTGGAAGAACTGGGTTTTAAAATTTATTCTTTAACTTCATATGAATGTTAGAATCTAGACAGTTAGATCTTGCTGTGTGAGCAGTAAGTTGGACAGTCCTTTGGGGGGTTTGGGGTCTTTGTAGAGACTGGTTCTGAGAGGGGAAATTCTCATTGTGCTTTAACTTGTACTCTTGAATGATGGAAGTGCGAGGACAGGGCCTGGGGAGTGAGAAAACTGTGAGCTAAGAGCAGCTGTGTAGCTGCCCTGTGCTTTGCTGCCTTGCAGGTGGTTCTCCTGTGCTGGGAAAACCGCCTGTACGATGCCATGATCTACGTCTACAACAGCGGGATGAATGACTTCATCAGTCCCATGGAGGTAGGAGAGGTGCTCCTGCAGCAGGGGTTACTGGGCTGTGCAGCACACATTCTTCCTGAGAAACAGCATTTCAAACCCAAAGCCTTATCTTACTCTCTGTATTCTGTGTTCTTGCTCATTTGCATTTCAAGGGGGAAATCATGTGTGATACGTGCAGTTTATTTGGCTGGATGCAGTAGAGGAGAGAAGTAATTTGTAACTACCGTGCTTTAGAACACCAAATTCCCTGCTGAGGCAGAAATCCTCTGCAAAGTTAGGGCAGGAAATACAGTCATGTTAATAAAATATAAAGGAAAAGCAGCAGAAGATAATAACACGATGATTTAAGGAGACTGCATGTACACAATTCATATGAAAGCCCAGAAACAGCCCTTGCTCCAAGGCTGTTCTGAGCACTTGGGAGAGATCTCTGAGCAGGAATCACAGGACTCACTGGAAGGCTTTCTCTGGAGGCTCTGTTGATTCTGCTGGTTATCCTGGAGATGTGTCTGGTGTGCCAATGGCTCTATAACCCCAGTGTGTTTCACCATGGAAGCCCTGCTGGTGTTTTCTCAGTAGTGCTGGAATAGAGAGCTGGGACCATTGGAATGGGAAAATATTCACCTGCCTGAGTTTTAGCAGCTGT
The DNA here is from genome assembly GCA_013400515.1 of Erpornis zantholeuca. Classification (NCBI taxonomy): domain Eukaryota; kingdom Metazoa; phylum Chordata; class Aves; order Passeriformes; family Timaliidae; genus Erpornis; species Erpornis zantholeuca. The sequence goes on along the minus strand of VZTN01021371.1, from coordinate 1,128,512 downwards.
AATCTCGTTTGATTTTGCTCAGGAAGGAGGCTCTTCAGGTGGTCATGATTTTAAAAAGGACTTCCAGAAACTGAGCAATAGCTGTATGAGTACAAATAACTTTGCTTTTTAGAGCCAAGTGTTTAGACAAGTCCTCATTCTGCATGCCCAAACTAGGCTCTGGTAACCCTGCCTGGTGGGCTGAAGGTTTCTTTAGTGACAGGAGATACAGGAACAGGATGTGGGGCTGGTGGGTTGTGTTCTGAGTGACCTCTGGGACTGCTGAACATTGCTTTGCTTTATTGTGGCCTGTGCTTAGGGTTAGAGCTGATGGAATGAAAGCTGTTTTTCATATCATCAGCTGTAAAAAGCATCTTTTGCCATGTCTTGGAGTCCTCTGTGCCTTTTAATTAAAAGATGTGGTGATAAAGAGTTTCTGTGAGAAGACACCCCACTGATCTCTGATTTAAAACCACACAGGTTCTTTTCTTTGAGCTATTCCAGCTGCTTGAGCACTGCTTTTTTTTCTTTTTGCAGAAGCTGTTCAAAGTCATTGCTCCTCCTCTGAATGCTGGGAAGTCTCTCACAGGTACAGAATTCTTTCCCTTTGAGGGTTTCTTGGTTTTTTGTACTTGATATTTTGAATATCCCTAGTCACTTGCAACAAGATGCAAAAAGGGAATACATACCCAATATAATGGTCTTGGAGAACAGAAGAGTGTTCTAGTGCTATTTACTGTGTGTGAAGCTGCTCAACTTTGTATGATAAACTCTGTGTGTGTGGGAGAACTGCATCTCTGTCTCTTATCTTGTGAAGAAAGGGTGACACATAGTTTTTGTTTTGTAGATGAGCAGGTGGTGATGGGCAACAAGCTGCTTGTATACATAAGGTAAGGCCCTTCAGAAAGTGTGAGGTGTTGCCTAGTGGTGGCACCAGATTTTAAACTTGCTGTAGTTGCAGAACTTTACTGGGAGCTTCAGGTTCTGAGAGATTGGGTACTCACTACAGCTCACTTAAATTCACAATCTCTTCTTGTTGCACGTGGTGTGCTTGAATAGGAGGGGTCAAGTTGGAGGCTTAGAGCCCAAGTTACTGCTCATACACATTTCTAATTTCACAATTTGGTTAGAGTGAGTTTGGTTGTGTGTGAGACACTGAGCTCCTTGACCAAGGGCTCTGTAGCCTCATGTTTTGTAGCAGGCCATGTTCTGGCCCTTTCTGCCCTGCCTTTTGGGATAGCTGTGCTCAGCTGCTCCTTGCTGTGTTCCCTGTCATTCGCAGGAGCTTGCACAGGAGGGATTCATTAGTGAATTCCTCTTTCTGGAATCTCTGCAAGATTGTGAAGTTAGCTTCTGCATTACTCCAGCTTCCTGAAATTGAAAATTTTGTGAGAGATAACTGAGTTTTCCCATTACTTTCCTGCTGTGGAATGACATCCCTTGCATGCAAATTCATGCAGTGTGTTGGCTCAGTGTGTATTAACAGCAATGCTGCCTGGGATGCTTCTTGCTTTCATGATTTACAAAATAAATTGGTTTGCCTTGTGTTAAGAGCATCCTGAAAATTAAGTCAAAAAATGAAGAGTTCTCAATCTCTTTAGTGTCAGGGTGTATTAAAATGCCTTTCCCTTCCTTTTCTCTAGCTGCTGCTTGGCAGGCCGTGCATATCCATTGGGTGATATTCCTGAAGACCTGGTACCTTTGGTGAAAAATCAGGTGAGAAACCTCTTGGAAGGCAACTTTCCCATATGAGGTTTTTAGAAGAAGCTGCATATGTCTTATTTCATGGGTTTCCAAGGGAAAATTTACCAGTCTGATAACTGTATCTTTGTGATATGAGTGTATCCCACTGTAATTACAAAATTCGTTTTTAATGGATGAAATCAAACAGTTGTTGCAGTCTGAACGTTTAAACTTAATATATTTCTTTGAGCTGTAAATTGGGGTGTGGGAACACAGAATTCTCAGCAATTGGTTTTTTTGCCTTATTGCTTTACCACAGAGTTACCAGAAATGTGTAGCCTTTTCTTCTTTGTAAACTTAATGTGTCAAATATGGGAGGGTCTTCTCTGTTTTCAAATGCATGTGACACGGGGGAGAAATGTTTCCAAGTAGCTCTTGGTTGTAGGTTTTTTGAAGGCTTTTGACTCCTCTGGACTAATCTGACAATTTCTTGAAACAGAGGATGTTCCTGATCATCATATTTGTGCTCACAAAACTTCATCCTGAATTTCTGGTTGGTTTTAACCACAAATATTTTTTGTGTGTTTTTGGCATTTCACTCCAGTTTCAGGGTTTCAGTGAGAGAAGTTGTTTTTTCTTTTGCACTTTCTCTTTGCAGTACAGTGGAACAGCTGTTTTTTGAATGCAGGGTGGGTTTTTGTTTGTGGTTCTTCTGTGTTTGGGTTTTTTTTTCCTAACCCAGAAGTTGTAGCTGTATCTGTGTGGTAGCTCTGGGTTCCTGCAGCCCCTTTCCTCAGTGGCTGTGCAAACCAGACCACTCCCCTTTGCTGGGCCAGGCACTGGCTGTTGCCCTCTCCCAGGGTTGTTGGGTTGCCCCCTGCTCAGGCTCTGAGGGGAAGCAGGAGCCCAGTCAGCAGCAGCAGCTCTGGGAAGAGCCTTCAGCCTCTCCTTTCTGCGATTCCTGGTGGTGTTCTGACAGCTGGGTTTAAGTAACACCTTTTTTGTCTGGTGGGTTTGTTCTGTTTTCTTAAGCATTCCTAGCTGCCAGATTGGGATCAAGGAGGCCAGCAGGGAAGGTGTGGATCTGAAAGGCAAGCTGCTAATTCCTGCTGGATTCACTGCCACTGTGCTGACAGAAAATTAACTCGGAATGAGAGTAAATGAGGGAACATGACACTTGCTGAGGTGGCTGGGGAAGCACATGGCCTGTCAGTTGTCTATGGGATGCCAGTGTGTACCTGACACACAGTCCTGAGTGCTGCTGCAGCCTGGAGCCTCCTGCTCCCTTCCTGCTGGCAGCCAGCTCTGCTGTGAGCCTGGGTGAGACACATGCAGCTGGCTCTGCCCTCTTGCTTCCCTGGGATGGTCTGGACACCTCTGTCAGGGGCTCAGTAAAGGGAGTTTATTTTGGGAGACGCCCTCAAATTTCATGAACTGCAAAGTCAGTGGAAGAGGCAGAGTTGAAAAGCACCTCAGTCAGTCTTTGCAGTGCCAAAAGCTTTGTGCCTCACAGTGAGGGGGCAGATTGACTGGCTCTTCCCAAGTGAACTGCTGACAAGGAGAGGAGCTGTGCCCTGGATAAGGAGGAGTTGCACAGCTTCCCAGGAAAGCTGCCAGGAAGGGGAGGGAGTTTTCTAATTCCACACGCTTCTGTCTGCAAGTATAAATAAGCCTTTATTTTTGTTTGATCTTAAATTTTGATTGATCTTAAATTGGTTGGTGAGTCTAAGGAGGGGGATTTTTTCCTGCTGACAAGCAACAGAAAACACCACTCAAATAAGAACTGATGGACTCCTAAGGGGCTTTAAAGCTTAAGTACAAAGCAGGTAACTGTGCTGCTTTCCCACACACTTGTGCTCCCAGTTATCTGAAATGTGAAGTTGCTGTCTCTGCTTGCCTTGTCCTTGCAGGTGTTTGAGTTTCTGATCCGGCTGCACTCAGCTGAGGGCTCTGTGGATGAGGAGGTGTATCCCTATGTTCGCACCCTGCTGCACTTCGACACGCGGGAATTCCTCAATGTGCTGGCCCTGGTAAGACACCCTGGCTTTCTGAGAGGAAAATGTACTGCCACTCCTGCCATCATCAGTGAGGCTCCTGTCAATAAATCCATGCTTTAGCTAAACCAGGAGTTCCTGGCTTGGGGCAGGAACAGTTATGGTGCTTGTTCTATGAGATATTAGAGGGAATCACAGTAGTCCTTTGTGGCCTTAAATACAGGCTGATGAACATGGCATTACACAGTGAAAGTTCTGGCAACAGAGGCTGTCTTTAAAACAGAGATAAAACAAGAATAATGTATTTGTAAAGAGTGTTCTATTACATACCTCTGTCTCCTGCATGGAAATCTGTCTTTCTTATTTTCCAAATTTCTAGAATTTCCTCTGTCTGTTTGGACCTGTTACTTTAACCTGAATGTGTAAAAAACATTTTGATACTTACAGAAGAGCAAATTATATCTTGGAACCTGCTGCTTGGGGATATGCAGAGAAAGGACTTAACCCAGCATTGTCTGCTTTGTAATGTGGCTGCTGCTTTGTGTTTGCTGGTATTCTGAGGGATTCTGCTCAAGGTATCAGTGTTTTGCCTCTTGCAGACTTTTGAAGACTTTAAGAATGACAAGCAAGCTGTGGAGTATCAACAGAGAATTGTGGACATCCTTCTGAAAGTGAGTGTGCCTAAAAATGGGCTGTGTTTGTGTCTGACGGATTGTATGCAATGCTCTGCTGTACAGCCTGTAATCTGGAGGAGGTGTTTCCAGTCCTGCCCTGGCTGACACCTCTGAGGAGATGCTGGGCAGGAGCATGGATTCACCTCAGCCAAAGCTGTTGGTTGGATACTCAGAAGTGATGATTCATGCCCTTTAAATACCCTGACAGAGAGATCTCCTTTGCTGTGCTTTCCTTTGGCTCTCCTTTCCTGGGTGGTACTTGGTCAAATTTCTCATCTCTGCACTGTTAAGCTTATTTTTATCTGTTTCTCCTTGGATCTACTCCCTGATTCCTTCTGAGCAGGTAAAAAGGTCCCAGATCTAAGGCATCCCAGGCCTTTCAGATCCTGTGCTTGGCAGGGTGCCACTGCTTTTCTGCTGAATCCCTGCTCCCCGTGCCTGTAAATGCTATGTTTGGGATGCAGCATTTCCAGGATGACAGGCCTATCTTTAGTTTGGGAGAGAAGGGGAATGTCAGTTATGATGCCTTAGGTTTTAACTTTTCTATTGTTTCCAATCCTGCCCTTCCCAGTGTAACTCTGCAGTTCCTGTAGCTCGTTGGCTGCCGCTCTCCTGTGCTCACACAGACACAACAAAGCCTCTCCAACTCACTCTCCAAGGACACCCAGACCCTCCTAGGCCCAAAAGTGCAAACCTTCATCTTGGGGAGGAGGGAAAAGCTTGGGGAAATTACATCATTAGCTGAAGTTTACATCAGTTATCAGCCTGGTGCTCTAGAAATCACTTGTCATCCCCAGCCCCTGTTCCCAACATGGATGTTCCCATTAAAAGCTCTCGCTGCCAAGCACTGTTTGCTTTCCCCTCCAAGCTGTCACCATTAATCATGAGTGACTCCACCTAGGAGCTGTTTATGTATAAACATACCATAAGTAGCTTTTCCCTGTCTCTGTCTCACTGATAGATGAGACAAGGGCACGGTGAGTGACGAGGGTGGCAGTGCTGCTGCGCTGGGCAGTGACAATGCCACTGTGAGGGGTTTTGTGAGCCTGCCCAAGCAGGATGTGCCTCTGAGGGGTATTTTAGCCTGAGCTGCCTCAGCCCCTCTGGTTTGTGTCCTGAGCTGCTATCAGCAGGAGGTGGCACACTGCAGCCATGTTCCAGAGCTGCTGGGGATGTGGCACCCTACAGCAGGAGGGCAGCTTGGGAAGGGCTGCAGCATTGCATCTACAGGCAGACAGTGTGGTGCTACGGGAGCTGTCAGTCTGGAATCTGCTGTCCTTGTGGATAAAAATTAAAAGCTCTTGGAACTTTCAATTTAAATTTGCCATTAGCAATAAAGAAAACACCTAGGAAATTGCTGTGCTTTTGAAATAGTTTGGTGAATGCAGACATGTTGCTAATGCCTATGGAAACCTTGCCAAATGTATCATCCATGTGGCTGGCCTGCAGCCTCTGGGAGGTTGCTCTGTTCCAGGGCTGCAGTATTTTCACCTTCACATGGACTGACAAGGACCCAGTTTGTGAAAAACAAAGCTAAAATTAATAAAACACTCCAGATAGTTCAGTGAATAATATTTTCATGATGTTAGGTAATGCTGTTCTGACTAGGCTCCTGTAAGAAATAGCCTTTTTAGACAAAAAATGAAAACTAAAAAAGATTGATTACATTAGCTGGTCTTTCAAGCAGAGCTCTGCTTGATTCTCTAATGTGTCTGACCTGCCTGCCTCACTTGTGTCACATAACCATTAGCATCTCGTGGGGGTCTGGAACTCTGGGTCACTTGAGCAAATCAATTGACTCCCCCCAGCTCCAACTGAATGAGGTTATAAACTGTGAGCTGCTCCATGGTGAGACTTTGCTCTAGCAGTTCTTAGATCTTAGCTGACAGAATTTTCCAGGTGATGGATATCCTCCCAGCTAAACACATTGCTCTTACAGGGGACTCTCCAAACAGGGATATTTCACTTTTACTTAGGGTTTAGGTTTTTTTCGAAGCAGGAGACACATCAGGCTCGTGTTTTATACAGCAGGCAGGTGAAAAGCACTTCTTGGGTTTCCAATCCCTTTTGAGTTGACTCTTAGATATTCCTTTTTTCGGTAATTTCAAGTCAGCACAGCCACAAGTTTCTCTAAATATTGTTAGACTAACAGCTAATTTAATGTGAGAAAAGCTTTTCCCCAAACCTGCAGTCATTTCGTAGCTGTTAGAGTAGTTCTTAGCATGCCACAGTTGAAGTGGTGAGTGCCTAGGACTTGAAATGAGATGTTTGGGGGGTTTTTCTTCTATAATAATTGTATGTTAACAATGTAACAACATTTCTCTGCTCAGAAGCTGTTCCATGTCCCACGATCAATGCAGGCTACAGAGGTGGAGATAAATGTGGTTTTGGAGCCTCTTCACACCTGAGAGGCAGGGACATGCAAGAATTTTTTCCTTGAGTTTATGGCAGTGAGGTGGAGCCTCTTCAGCTTTGGAACTGTAGTGCTTTAGCAAGGACACATCCACTGTCTGTGTCTTCAGGTGACACAGCTGGATGCTGTGGAAGGGGACTTGTGTGTGACCTTCAGGATGGACTAACACCAGGAGGCGTCTGGGGTAGGAGGAGACACAGTGGTTCCCAGGGATTTCTTCTTGTCCCAAGTACTTTCCCAGAGGCAGCTGCAGAACCAATCCCTTGTGAGTTTATTTTTCCCTTTTCTCTCCAACATCTCTCAGGTCATGGTGGAGAATTCTGACTTCACCCCATCACAGGTTGGCTGTCTCTTTACCTTCCTTGCCCGGCAGCTCGCCAAGCCCAACAACACCTTGTTTGTCAACAGGACACTGTTTGACCAGGCAAGTACTCCTGGGTGGCTGTGGTGCTCCAAGCAGGGTGCCCCACTGCACAAAGTGTGACCAGTGCTGTAGACTGGAGCAGGTCTGAAGGCACTGGTGCATTATAACCAAGTGGCATCTTGCTGGGCCCTTGCTGTGGGTTCCCAGGAGCAGAGTAGGACAGACCATGGAAGCACAGTACACTATGATTCAGCTTGGCTGGAACTGTGGGAGAAGCAGCATCACATCCTAGGAAGTGTTCAAACCCAGGTTATATGAAGCTCTGAGTAATGTGGTCTAGTTGAAGGTGTCCCTGCCCATGGCTGAGGGATGGAACTGGATGGGCTTTAAGGTCCTTTCCAACCTAAGCCAGTCTGGAATATGGGGTGTTAACTAAAACTACATTAGTGAGCTTATAGAGCATGTAAATGTAGCTGGTAATTTTTAGTTCAGGTGGCCACTACCTTCTCTGCTGTTTGAAAAAGGAATTTGCACCAATGCATGCCCAAAGCTTGCATGAGGTAACTTTGTATCCCAGCTTAAGTCCCAGAAATTCCTGGGGCTGAGGAGGAGGCTTCACTAGCTCCAGCAGTTGTGCTGTGATGATAATAGGGATGTATGAGCACTAATAAAAATGAATTAGAATATATTTGTCCTTTTTCCTAATGTAAGAGTGAAGAACTCCGTGGAGGCCAAACAGATTTGGATTAAACACTTTATTCCACATATATTAAATTTTATTAATTACATAATTTCCTGTTTCCCTGATGAGATGGTGCAGTCCAGGAGAGAGGATCAGTGTAGTGGTGCCAGATGTTTGATGTGTAGTCCAAAGCAGAAACATGGGGTTCCCTGAATTCTGTATTTCCCGCATTCCCTAAAGTTTGGTCTAGATCCTGGTGCAGAGTCCTGTGTTTCCCTCCCAGGAGTCTTTCTGTAGTTCTTTGCTCTTCCAGTATTCCCAGTTTGGTTCCAAGAGCAGTCAGGTGGCCCCGTTGTGTGGTGGTTTGCTGTTGCCACTGCTGGTGGTCAGGGTGTGCTGGTCAGTCTGTGCTGCCAGCCGTGCCAGGCTCACACCAAGCTCTACCCCTGGCACAGGTGCTGGAGTTCCTGTGCAGCCCGGATGATGACTCACGGCATTCCGAGAGGCAGCAGGTAAGAGCCTTCCAGGGCACGACCCATGGAGCACCAGGCACGGCCAGGCCGTGGGGCAGAATTTGGCCTTGGGAGTGGGTGTGGGCTTTGGGTAACATGCCAGAGACACCAGCATGGGAATATTGGGCAGTGCTGGGCACAGCAGGAGGGAAGGGTTCCACCCCAGCATTGCCTGCAGTGGGAAGAACAGACAGGAAAGTTCTCGATAAGCACATGACCTTCGTAATTAAAAGACAATCAATTAACAACTCAGTAAAGTCAGCTCTGTGTTCTTGCCAAGTTTAACGGAGCAGGAGCAGTGCACTTGCAGTGGCACTGGCTGTTCAGCTGCTGCCCTGGAAATAACTGGCATCCAATCTCTGCAGGTCCTTCTAGAGCTGCTCCAGGCAGGAGGGATCGTGCAGTTTGAAGAGAGCCGCCTCATCCAAATGGCTGAGAAGGCTGAGTTGTGAGTTCCTGGAGACAATATATAAAAACTGCCTTTAGATCTTGTGTATCATATTGAAATACTGCCTTTAAAGCTCTTCCACAGCTCTTTTTTGACTCCACTTTTCTTGTTTCTACTCTGCAGCTGTGTTTGGGGTTATTTTCCCTGTGCATTCACATTATGCTTCATGTAAGATGTTCACGTTTAGTCCCAGACTTTCTTTCCTGGGTGCTCTTAGAGAAAGCATTGTTAAGAAAAGAGGGGATAGAGCTGTGGAAAACCCTTCAGGAGAAACCCTGTGGGACTTGATGAGTTTTGACATTCCCTATCCTAGAGCCCAGGCTGTGTTCAGAGGTACAGTTGTATATTGGAATGCTCTACCCCTGGCAGATGGAGATGCCTGGTTGGGGTGAGACCCACAGGTGGATTTAAAAGCATTAAGGGGTCTGGAGCCACCCCCATGGTACTCATTTTAGAATTGAGTAGGAGAGACAAAAACAGTGTCTGGAAAGGCTGAAAATATCCAGCATCTCCTTTTAGATGCTTTATGATTCCAGAAAGAGTCTGTCGTGCCAGAACAGAGCCAGCCAGGGAGGGCATCTTCATCCAGGCTGTGAGTTTGGGTGTTCCACAAATAAATCCACCATGCTGCAAAAGACCAGAGGGAGAGCAGTGAGGGGTGTGCCATGCCTGTTCTCCTGTGTGTCCTAAAAGGAGTAACTTGATTAAATTTTACACATTCAATAAACACTTTTTTTCTCCTTGCTTCAGAGAATTTGACAGCCAGGCCCCCCAGCTCAGCCACTTCCATCAGAGCTAAAAGAGCTATAGTGTAATACTAATTATCAGACTCTTCATTTGGTTTGCTTCAGTTACATCTGATTTTATGTGAAGTCTCAAAATACTGAAGATGTTTATTAAAATATGAAGGTAGGAAGCTGTGTCATAACACATTGTTGAGTCATGTTCAGTGTATTTCTTCAAATTAGTGTAGTGGATTGACCTAGCTTAGAGCAGAGTGTTGTGGAAACAAGAAAGATCATCTCTGACAGCAGAACTTATGAGACTTGATTTCATTAAGGATTGTTTTCCTCTGTCCCTTGCCTCTCCCCCTGGTACCTGCAGTTTTCTCTGTTCTGGGTGATAATTTCCCACAAGAGGGAGGTTGATGGGCAGGTTGGCCTGGGGCTGGTACAAATGGCACTCCAGCACACTGGAGCCACCCAGCCTGTGTGCTGAAAACCCCAATGCAAAACACTTCCAAGTGCTGCCTACCTCTTGTGCTGGCTCAGCTGATGGTTTTCCTGACATGGGAAGTTTCCCTTCTTTCCAGCTATCAGATTTGTGAGTTCATGTATGAACGGCAGCTTCGCTATGACAAAATCATCGGCTGTTACCTGCGGGATCCCCTGAGGAAGGTGAGTAACCCTGGTGCTCCTGGCCTTTCTGCTTTGTGGCCATGCAGCCTGTCCTGCTGGCCACAGTGACTGGGCACAGCTGCCCTGCTCTTCTAGCATAATTGCCTTAAAAATGCCCTTAGCAGTTGAGGTTTCTTAGTTGTAGTCAAAGCCGTTTGTGTTTGTCTGGTGGAGAGGAGCTGATTTTTATTTTTTTTTAAAGCCTGAGAATTTTCCTTTATTTTTAAATGTGGTGCTAGTGCATCAAACCTGAGTGCAAGGTGGGGTTTACTGCACATGTGGCTAACTGCAGTACTTGTTTGTTTCTGCCATTGGTCCCTAGATTTCTTCCCCTGGGCACAGGCTCCCTGTCCTTACTATCTCTCTGCCATTACCTGCTGCACGTGCCTCAGTTGCATACCTGCCACCAACAGAAGCTGGGATGAGAGTCTGGCAAATGTGACCTTACCAGGTCCTTGTAAACCCACAATGCTGAATGTTGTGTGGGTGAAGGAGTTGGAAGAGAAGGTTGTGCTGGTGAGGTGGTTGGAAGCCGTGACACAGGAGAGCACCTGAGCTGGGGCCAGTGCAGGAGAGCCTGGGGGAGAGGCCGGCATCAGGGAGGAACTCAGGAATGTGCTGGGAAAACTGAGCTACCCTCTGGCAGTGTTCTCTCTGCCTGTGCTCTTAGCTCGAGTGATGTCCTGTCCTTTTTCCCTGTGGGCAAGAGGGAGACATTTCTGATAGGGGAAGAACAATTGTCATTGACCTCAGTGCTTAACACATTAGCATCAGATTCCTCTTGGCTCTGCTTTCCTGGCTGTTCTTTGGCAACTCTTTAGGGACATACAGCCTCCCTGCAGATCACTCATCCTGACCTGCTCAGAGAGGAGTCGCCCTGAGGTCATCCCAAGGTGTTAGAAACACTCTGCTTTCCAAAAGCCAGTGCTGTCAGTGCTGCAGAACACACTGCAGCATTTACGGGTTTGTACCTTACAGGAAGAAGTTTTCAACTACATCCACAACATCCTGTCCATGCCTGGTTACAGTGCAGAGGAGAAGCAGCTGGTGTGGCAGAAAGCTTTGGACCATATAGAGGTAGGTACAGTATATCCTGCACCCACAGTCCCTCGGCTCCCGCTAATGGCTCTTGGGTCTGCTGCCTGCTTTTCCATAAGCACGAGGGTCCAGTGCTGAGTCACAGCTGTTGAGACAGCTCTGACCTCAGCTCAGTGCTCTCACACATTAGTGTAAGTGCCTCTCGGAGTCAGGCTGGCTTCCTTGCCTTCCTGCTTTCAAGTGCTGCTCTTTGGATAATGGAGCCTTCTCAGGGGGTGATGGGAGTGAGTGCTGTGGAGCAGGGGAGGATCCATCAGCAGGTGTTCCATCTCCTGAGCATGGGGCAGCAGCAAGGCAGGATATGGGCATCACTGACCTCACAGGCTGTGGGGTCCTATTCCTCATCCTGATTCCTCACACTGATGAGTGCATTCAGCCCTGGTGCCCTTGATGCCTTAAATGGCTAATTAGAAACAGAGAGCAGAAAGGAAGAAAGGAATAAAGGAGGGATTGATTGGAAAGGCCTTCAAAGGTACACTCTGGGCTCCAGAGGCTCCTGCCTCAGTGCATCCCAACATGGACAAGGACAGCTCATGAGTTCTTCCCACTTGGATCTCAGCATCAATTCCCCAAGCAGAAGCCAGGCAAGGATGGAATTTGCCCAAGCTTGCCCCCCTGTCCCCAAGATTGTGGTTTGCAGTTGTTGGGCCTAGGAGGGTGTGGGTGTCCATGGAGAGCTGGAGAGGCTTTGTTGTGTGTGTGTGAGCATGAGAGAACAGCACTGAATGAGCTCTAGGGAACTGCAGAGTGACACTGGGCAGGGTAGGGTTGGAAAAATATAAAAGTTGAAACCTGAGGCATCACCCTGGCACTGCTAACCTGGGGGACCATGGGGTCATGACTTCTCTGTAAGACACAGGCTGCTGCTAGACTTCTCCAGCTAATAATTTTTCCCATGTCTTCAATCTCTGTCTGCTTCAGGGGATGGAGATGTGTCTGAAATGATTGTCCAGTCAGTAGATGTGGGGAATGTATAATATTTCTAGTTCCTATAAGGTGCTGTCAGTCCCTGCCAGGGTGATCTGGAGATAAGCCAGGAAAATAATTCTGTCTGTAAAACAAGCCTTACAGACCACACTCCTTAGCAGAAATTGGCCACAGAATCTGTATCCTGTGAGGCAGACAAAAAGCTAATGGGCACATCTAGAGTACTTTTAGTTTCTACCAGCATCTGCAAGTAGTGCATGACTAATGAGAAAATGGACCAAGAGGGAGAGTGGTTCAAAAGACAATGCACAAAGAAGCCCTGTGAATGCAGCTGTCTGACATGTGGCTCCCTGAGCTCACAGCCCCTCCCCAGAGGCACTGGCAGAGCTGTGGGACTGGTGGGGAGGGTTGTGCTGGGGCTGAGCAGGCCTGGCTCATTGCAACCTCATCAGAGCAACTGGGGTTCCAGGCTGGGCAGCTGCTGTCTGCTGTGCTGCTTCTTGTGTCTGCTTCCTTCTGCTGCATCCCAGGTCCCTCAGAGAGCTGCTGGGCTGGCAATGGGCTCTGTGGGTCACCTTTCTTAGGTGCTGTCACTGACATCAGCTCCCTGTTTCCTTTTGGCATCTTCTGTTTCCCAGCATTGGTAAACAGTGTATACAATTCCATGTGGTTTAGCTGGCTCCTGTGGGCTTTTGTCCTTTTCCATTGTGTTAATCCTGCTCTCAGACATTCAGGAGACTTGAAACAGTAAATAACACTTTACTGGGGTGAAGCTGTGATTTCAGCTCTTCGGACAACTGTCATTTGCTGAGGTATGAATGCAGCAAACCAGCCTCTTCAGGCAAAGCTAGCAGTGTCTGGAGAGGATTTCCTGGTGATTGTATGGCAGAAAGGGGGGTTTGTGATCAGTGCCACATCTCATTTTCCCCATTATCCCACAGCCCTTGTTCCTTGATGTTTATCTTAAAAAAATAAACTGTTCTCTTCAGGCACAGTACTGGTCCTGTTCTGCCCTCAAACCCACATGCCTTGTGTCAGTACTGTCCCCTCAAGGGCTGTCTAAGCAGTACCATGTTTGCAGGTTATTCAGACCTGGGAGAGGATGGAAACCCAAGCACCAAACATTTTGCTGGGGGAAGGGCTCTGGAGGTTGCACTGATTCCAGGCAGGGAGATGGGGCCAGCTCCCTCCAGCCTGCCAGTCCTACCTTCAGCAGTCCTGGAGACTCCCAGCGAGGCTTTGTCCAGAGAGAGAAATAGATTAAGGCAGTCACACTGCATCCTTGCTGTGTCCCTGTGCACTGCTGTGCTTAAGGTCTCCTGGGTGCTTTGGGCTGCCTGGGTTTGTGGGGTGAAGGAGTCGTGGGGGTGCAGTTAAGGGCTGAGCTCGTGCAGTAAAGCTGTGGGGTCAAACATAGCTTCTCATGGCTAGGCACATTTTCCTTTGGGAAGCTCACCCAAGGCATCATCTGCGACAGCTCTTCCTAAGGAGCTTGTGGAATGGTCAGGCTCTTCCTTGCTTCCTTTTGCCCCAATCTCTTGGTGGCATTGGCTGCATTCAGTGGCTGCTCTGTCTGTCTGGAGGCCAAGCTACTGCTAAGGAACTTCTGCAGTTTGGGGTTTTTTTCCAGATGAATATTTCTGAAAATATTCTTTGTTAACTGCTGTAACAGTTGTTTTTGTTCAGTAAAGCAGTATTTTCTCGTTTTTAGGTTCAGCAGGGGCTTTTGGGAAGGGTTACCAGGTGCATAGTATTGTTTTGCAGCAGTTGCTTCTCATTTATTTGGAAGTGTGGATGCATTTGGAAGGGTTAGAAGGAAAAAACTCACACTGTGGGTTGTAAACTTGTATGATATGAAGCCTTTTAGCTCAAGCTTGACAGAAGGCAAACCCACAGGCATCCAAAATATTTTTGTTTCCTTCTATTGCAATAAAGAAATTGCTTTTTCATGTCTGGACAGGTGTGAGTTACAGTGAACTGTTACAGGAAACGTGCATTTAAACCTCTGGTTTGGTTCAGTTCAAGCCAGTTGAACACTGTTTCCATTGGACCAAGAAATTCCCAAGGGCTGGTGGTTTCCTCTTTCCTGCTGGCTCGCAGTTGGCACTGGGAATGTCTCGTTGGCAGGGGGTAAAGGCAGTTGTCAGAAAACTTGATGAATAACTTCCTCTTCTTAGGACTGAGCTGGGTTCTTGGTGTGAGGAGTTTTGTATTCTTCAAGGCCTGGTGTGTAGCAAAATCATCAACTTTAAAAATTTTCTTTTTACCAGCTACCCTTCTTCTATTTTTCTTCCACCTCTCTTCGTGCAGTGGTGTTTGTTATCCTGCACTTGCATCTAGGCAGAGGTGCAGTTACAGTATGGATGGGCTTGGTGATGCTGCATAATTTTATTGCCTGTGAAGTCAGAAGTAACAAATTCGGTTGTGTTTCCCTCCCCACAGGAGCTGCTGGTGCTGAGCCCAGGTAAAGCAGCTGACTTGGCAGCCATTCACTTCAGCGAGCAGATCGAGAGCATCATCTCAAACCTGCAGGTGAAGTGTCAAACTCCATTGGTTTGGGGCTTCTGTACAGCAGGGCTGTCACTGCTGTAGGAAATGATTGCACGGAGTCACACTGAGTAGTTGCTGTGTCAGAAACAGAAGAAAAATAGGTGATAGCTACTCACTGATAGGAGTTGCTACATCTCAGTTATTTGGCCTCTTCATAGAGTTCTGGCCATAAAAATGTATCATCTCAGAGCTGCTGGTTGCAGCTTTTGGTTGGGGTTTGGTGTGGCTTGGAGTCCCAGAGCAGAGTTGTCAGTAGACACATCCTCAGGATACTTGTGCATACCTAAAGCAGCTCCTTCAGCAGGCACCAGCTGGGAGCTGTGTTTTCTTCCCTGAGTATAGTTCAGGGATCACTGCTTTACAGCATGTTATTTAAAATAACAATACTCTGTCTCCTCCTGTTGTACAGAACCAGTTCTTGCTCTTCCAGTTCCTGAGGAGTCTCCTTGATCCAAGGTATGTAGAAAATTGGCCTGTTTACAAACTGCAGCTTGAAAACATGCATTAAAATAAATTCACTTGAAACAGTGCATCAATAGCCAGCCTACAGCCAAGATCAGGCTTGGGAAAGGTGGCCTGTGCCTCAGGATGCCCCAAGCTGAGAAGGACAGCCCAAAAGAAGCGTTGTGGGAGTGTCCTGCAGGGGAGGCCCTGCCAGCTCCCTGCCTGGGGTCTGCTGTGGGCTCCAGCGTGTGCAGTGTGCTGCCTCTGGCATGTGGGTGGGAGCTTGGGCACTGCTGCTCCAGCTGCTCCAGAGGGCTGTGGAATGGTTACCCTGGGGCTGCAGCACCCATTTCTCTTCTCAGCAATGGCAGCTTCTCTTAACCCCTTGCTTTGGTTACTTGACTGAGGTGCACAAGTTTAGCATAAACAGAAGAGCATTTTGGTCAATTGACATTTTTAATTTCTGTCTTGTTTCAGAACTGCTGCCATATTTCACTGCAGGCTCCTCTTCTTAACTACTTGCTTGCTCCATCTGCTCCTGTTCTTTCAGTGCTTCAGCACTGAGTGTTCTCTTTGTGTTGAATCAGTATCAAATGCTACAGGACATTTATATATGTGCAGTCCCAGTTGCTTTCAAGCAATTGTTAATGCAACTGAGGGAGAAATCTTGGTTTGTCAATTAGTTGCAAATTAATTGTGCTTAATGAAGAGGAGGAGTAGGAAAAGGCAATATTATCTAAATCCAAGTGTCAATGTTTCCGTTTTTGTTGAAGCGGAATAGAAAACATGCTTTGGAAGCCAGAACCTGGAATTAATCAATCACCTCTTGGATTTTTTAAGCATGTAAATTAAGGGAAAAAACCAACCAACAAACACACTGAAGCCAAAACCCCAAGCATATTTTTTGTTATTTCCTGAGTTTTACAGATGTGTTTGTGTGGAAGGCATTCATTTCCACACCTCTTGTTTTCTCTGGGGTCAAAACAAAATCAAAAAACATCTTGGTTGGGTTTTTTAGAAAGAAATTCGATGATTTAGTTAATAAATGATTAATTGGAAAAAAAAAGAAGTGAAGCAGAAATGAAACCCTGCTGGATGTTAAGTAGGACTTTGTTTATGCTGTGGTATCACTTGCACCCAGTGAAGGTAGTAATTAACCTGGATTTTAATCTTATGCACGGAGTGCCTCCCATAATCTCTGAGGAATAAACATATCTAATTTCACTCTACTGTAATTAGAGCTAAATAGAGCCATTTCTCCTGTAGTTACCTTCTAATCACAGGCAACATGTGATGTGTTCAAACCAGCAATGGGAAGCAACTTTCTGCAACTGATCTTCCCACAGGTCTCTGCTTTTCCCTCAAGGATGATGTTCCATGTGGTGCACTAGGCCACGTGGCTTTTTCTTAATAGCACTCAGATCCTGAGGTCTGTTCTCCATGCTGTGAAGTTGTTTTCTTCTAAGAGCTATTGAAAGCAGCTGAACTGTATCCTGGGAGAGGCAGGGAGAGAGAGGAAATGTTGCTCTGCAGACCTAACTGCAGATACACCTACACTTTGTAGTACATTTATACATAAAATAGTGATTAGGCTCTTCTGAAAACATCTGTCTCTTTTCATCCAATCTAAATGTTTACATGCTTTTGTGAAGCAAAATTCTTGTTAAAATAAAGACTCTTAGAGCAGTAAATGAGCTTTTTAAGGTCTCAGATACAAATGATTGTTTGATTATATGGGGACCAGCACTCATCGTGCTGGTCTAACTATCTGGGTTGGTGGAATTGCATTAGGGATTAATTTGGCCCATTTAATTTAGCTAGAGATTTATTTTTAAGGAGGTGGAAGGGGGAAGGGAGGAAACAGGGTTAACAGGAATTGCCTGGGGAAATTAAAACCAAATGTCTGTATGTTTGTAGCATAAAGCAGCCCCAGGAAACAGAGAATGTAGTAGGGATTGCTCAGCTCATTAATCACAGTCTTTGCTACATTTCCATTTTAAACTCTTGGGTTTTTTCCTCTAAAAAAATCCAACACCGTGAAGCATTGTCTATTGGCATTTGAGTTTATGTATTATACCAACAATATAAACTTATTTAGCCACACAGTGTTCTAGGTTTATAAATGTAGTAACAGGCTCCTAAACCATGAGGGTTTCTCCCAAGCGCTCTCCTCTGTGCTCAGCTGCCTGTAACACTTGCAGGGCTCCCCTGTGCCAGGTTTTGTGAGAAACCAGTGCTTCTCTCTTGCTTTTTGGAAAGAGTATGGCAGGGGAGACATTGCATATGGTTATATTGGAGTGAACACAATCCCATGGAGCTGAGCAGGACTTGCAAGTCTCAGGACTGTCGATTAGTTTTAGAAATTACCAAATTCAGCTTTCTTTCCATTGTCTCTTCTCTGTGTTTGTTGATGAAATAAATGGCTGAGGGAGGGGTGAGCTCGCTCATGAAATCATGAATACTTGGAGTTGTTTCCAGAGTTATTTCCAGACTCGAAGTTTGCTCTCATGCTGTAGATGCATGGCTTGCCATTTTTCCCATCTTGGTAGACAAGAGATCATTTTAGATAGAGTTTTATTTTAGTCTGCTCCCAGAAAGAGGAGAGCACTCACTCCTTGCAGGCACTGGGGGAGCGTGCAGGGTGTTTGTTTTGGGAGGAGTGGGTAGTGAATGCTGATTTCAGGGTTCCTGTTTGATCCTTCAAGGTGCACACTTTGCTGTCAGAACATGATAGTTCGGGCACAGTTTTTGTAGAGCTGTGCCCATGCTTTGCACACTGGGATCAGTACCTGGGTGAGGCTTCTGTTTCTGGGCATGTTGCATTTATAATCACTGTAATCACAGTAAGCTGCTCTCTTGGCTTGCTCGGGGCATTCTCCTGGTCTTTCTTGGATGATAATGTAAAGCTTTTGTAGCTCCCAGGAAATAGAGGATACTGGATATCAGACCTTTTCCATCCCATGGCTGTAGAGTTTTCACACTAACAGATCTTCTCCTGATTAGGAATTTGTGTTCAGAAAAGTAACAAAACTCAATATATGCACCCTGACCCATTTCCTTTCCTATCAGGAGCTTCAGCAGAAACCCCTGTTTCCTACTCAGGATAAACTTCCACTGTTTCTCTGTGTGATGCACCAGTCCTAGAAGTGCCATGGGAAGTGTAACATGCAGTGGCAGAGAGCTGCTGTTCATTTAAGTGTTGCAAGTGCTGCATCTCACTCTGGGAAAGCATCATCCTTTCCCTCCTTGCTCTGAAGTGTCCTCCTTCACATTTAAAAATGAGATCAGTAGGAAACTGTCAGGACAAAGGGACATGGGCACTGCTCACAGTTCTGTTCTCTCTCCTCTTTCCCCCACATGGGGAGTGAGTTTGCTTAATAAAGAGCCCAGGGATTAGAAAATGGGGGTGTTTCTCTAAAAGAAGTGTGAGTTCCTTTCTCAGTGAGGTAGATCAAAGGGATAAAACATTAAAATAAAGGAAGTCAAAGAAGAATTTCTGGAACAATAAGCAAAAAGCAACAAAACATTTCCTCAAACACATGCAGAGCAGGTCTGTAGGACACAGACAATCAGGATCTGAACACAACACTCAGTCCATAAGGCTTCACTGAAGAAATGAGGCAAATTCTTTGTGCCTCTTTGCCATGGAGTTGCTGGAGATGTGTCTGTGCTGGTCTTTCTTCACAGGGGTCTTTGAGAGTTTAATTTGTATTGAGGCATCAGGAGAATATGTTGTGGAACAAATGAAATGGCTGCTGAGACACCTCCAGCAGCAGTAACTAGTCGGAACAGCATAATTTTTCTCTCAAAACTAGATTTCTTTACTTCTTTATTAAGGATAAAAGACAATGCACAATTGATTAAGAAACTCTTCTTCCTAGAAAAATTTCTGGGCTAGAATTTGACTTGAGTCTTTTGTGCCTGTTTTATTCCAGAGAAGGCATTAACCAAGACCTGCTACACCTCCCACCCTGCATCACTGAGCAGTTCATTGAGCTGCTCTGTCAGTATAGCCCAGACCAGGTTTTGGAGACACTCAAAGTTCTGGAATACTGCAGACTGGAGGAAACCATCCAGGTAGGACAGGGATGTATGAGGATAGGGGCCAGGGGATGCATTCAAATCAGCTCCTACCCCTTTAAACTGCTGTAAAGGTACTTTAGCTTAGGCTTGGATTCGTTCCTGGATGCTCTTCCAGTCTGTTTCTAGCACTCTGTTCCTCTGAGCTGCTAAACTGCTCTCCTGCAGCACAGTTGGATATATTTAATAGACTGACTCTGAGTTGGGTCTCAGGGCTAATAAGAAAGGGCTGTTAGTGCTCTGAAGCTGCTGAGAAACTGCAGAGTGGAGGGTGGCTGTGTTGCTGCTAATTAATCATGTTGGGGGTATAAGAAATCACGGGCCTGGGGTTTTTGGAAAGCAATGCTGCCAAAATCTGCCTTGTGCTGGGAGAGCAACTGTTCCTTCTCTGTATGGAAATTGTACCAGTAATTTTGGAATGCTGGTGGTGGCAATAGTGCAAGCTGAGAAATAAAAGGAGGTGCAGGAGAGCTCAGCCTGTGAGCACAGGCACTCCCAGCCCTGGCCAGCTGCTCGGCATTGTCTCGTGGATAAACAAACACTGGCAGCTTTCTTCAGACAGACATTTACCTTTTTTTTCCTTTCAACTCAGATAACCCAAAAACATCAGCTCCATGAGGCTTCTTCATATTTACTGGAGAAGAAGGGAGATATCCATGGTGCCTTTTTGGTTATGCTTGAGGTATAGTACTCCCTAATCCTGAATGTGGCATTGTTGCCATGCCATCAATGCTATCAGTATGGTGGCCTGTGCTCAGGTTGGATATTGTCCTCGTTCCTCAATTTGTTTCCCACTAGAATCCATGGAAGCATTTTCCTTCTGTCAAATGACCAATAAACTGAGGTGTCTGCAGACTTGGAACATCAGTATATTTTTCTGACAAGTCTTCAAACATATGCTGAAATTTGTTTTTCTTAGCCAAAAATCATGTTTCAGCTCCTGCTTTCCTTTCCATATTTGGAAAGATGTTTATGCCATGTTAGTTGTGCTGGGGAGGAAAGTGGGGGTGAGCCTGTGTACCCACACCTTTGACAAACATTTCTATTGGGATTCTTGGGACTAAACTCCCAAGCTGAGTGATCTGTGTCCTCTCTTTTGTTTCAGCGATTGCAGAGCAAGTTGCTGATGCTTACTCAAGATGATGAAAGTAAGAGTTACCAAGTTAAATTTAGTTTCCTATTAAAAACAGACATAACCACAAAGATGTGAACTGCTTGTGTCTGGCACCTGGTATAATGAGATAGTTTGTGGTTCCTAGGCATTGTAGTGACACTGTTCATATTTACATGGCTGTGGTAGTTATTTGGATGACACTCCCTCACTCTGATGTTCTGATCTCGGTGGAGATCTCAAACAGTGTGAGGGATGGTTTGTGTGTGTGGTCAGCTGCCCCCTCAGCTTTTCCTCTGGGGACTGGTCCTCTCACTGGCTTACCAAACACATTTCACATGTCAGAATCCATTCAAACTCATTACTGAGCTTCAGCTGGCACTATATGGGAGCAGTGATGGGAGACAGTTGGGAGCAGCTTTTCTGAAAGCAAATTTCTCAGATAAATAAGAATGTTCTGCCCACAGAAAATGTGTACGCACAGATGTGCTGTTCACTAGCCCAAGGACTCATTGGCACCTAATTAAATGCAGTGCCCATAGTTGTTACTTAATTGTATCCTAAACCACAGTTAAGATCTTCCTTATTTGATTAAATGAAATGTTTTATTTGCCCAATTTATTGTGCTATTCAGGAAAAGTGCCAAAAATCAGGACTTCTCTTTATAATGTAGTTACTGACTGTAGTGAGCAGACTTTAGGTGAACAGCATGATTTTATTTTGCAGAAGGATTGAAAGTTAACTTATCTAATTGGGGTTAGCTTATCCAATAGTTTTTATAATTGTCATTTGCTTTTTCCCCTCTGACTCTTAGGCTCAGCTGAACCATCCTTGCTAGAAAATATTGAAGATACTTTAATGAAAACAATTGCTCTTTGCCAGAGGAATTCACACAGTTTAGACCAGCAACAGCGAGAGGTAAGGTAGTCAAAAATGTGCCACTAAAATCAACCAAGGCCTCTGTGTCTTCTGAAGCTTTGCCTCATGTGGGTCTTGCTCTCCCCATCCACTGGATACTGGATGTCCAGGCAGTTGTTGTGTGCCTCTCCTTGTGTTCTCCCTGTGGTGCTTCAGGGTTTGGACCCATAAGAGAGAATTCCTCACTCGTGAGGAGGAAGCACAAAGCAAAGTTCAGGTCAGAGGGAGGAAGGGACCACAGCCTTTCCCCCTTTCCAGCTCCAGATGGAAGTTGGGCACAAATGTCAGTCAGACATTGCAGAGACACTGTGAGCTCTGAGCCAGCTTCCTGGTGGCACCAAGCTGCTGCTGCTGTCACTGTGGCTGCAGAGCCTGTTCACAGCCCCTGAACCGAGTGTCAGCCTGGGCCCTGAGGGGGAAGGCAGTGCAGCTGCCTTGAGCTCTTGCCGAGGGTGCTGGCTTTGCCTATCTCCTCAGACTGAGGTTGTGTTTCCATTTCTGTCAGTGACATGGGGGCATCTTTAGTTCTGAGATTCTGCATAATTTATGTAATTTCTGAACTCGGAGCAGAGGATGTTGTTCCCATGTCTGAGGAGGTGGCATGGCTGGAAGTCAAGAGCTCTAGTTTCTTCATGAGCACTGCCCAGTGTGAGAGAAGATCTGCTCCATTTCTTCCCTCAGTGGTGTCACTGTACAACAGCTAGGGAGAGACTTTAGATGTTTCTTTCTATTTGGGATCCATTTACTGTGCTGCCCACTCTGTGAGCTGTCTCTCCCCTGGAGAGTCTGCCTCTCACATGGAGAAGTTGGGGACTGAACGAAGCAAACACAGATTGTTGTCACAATTGCAGTGAAGTGCTTTGTTCTGAGGTTACTTTACCATGTTCCAGCTCTGTCCCACTGCAGTCAAAACAGAAATCAGTTCTCTTGTCTGAACCAGTGGTCTTGGCCAGTGGCCTCTGACATTCACAGTTCATGTTTAGCACTGCCCTGTTCTTACTGGTTCTCTCCTCACGTTCAATGATTCCAGGCCCTGTGGTTTCCCCTGCTGGAGGCCATGATGTCCCCCCAGAAATCCTCTGGTTCCTCGCAGTGTCCACACTCTGAATGTGAGTACTTTGGCATTTGTGACCCCAAATAGTAATCAGGAGTCATGTGCTGTCTCTCCTCTGATGAATGAAAAGAAGAAAAGTAGTTTTGTTAGTCCATTCCTAAATATCCTGCTCCCCTGAGCTGCAGGGAGCTCAGGCTGGGTGTTTGGTAGGCTGCAGCTGTCAGGTAGATAGGGTTTTTTCATTTACTTCGTTTTTGTCCTGTGTGGGAGAAGAAGCCTACCACAGGCTGTGCTGATAAGTTGATTGAATTGAGGATGGTCTCTGAAAGAGCCAAGGTGCCCAGTATGTACAAAGGCTTTGTAGGCTGCACTTGGGGAGCTCCTGATGTAATACAGTCACTGTGCATGCCCAGCCCTTCTGTGCACCTCTGCCTTCACCTGTCTGCCATTTATCAGACAGTGGGACTTGAATGCACCTATGCACCTTGAATGCAGCTAAATTCTCTACTCCACTTCTGAGTCAGCAGCACACCTCAATCAGCAGCCTCTCTCTCCTTTGTGGGAGAGATCAGAGTAGTTAAAAAGGGGCTTAGATGCTTTGGTCTTGGCAGTCCCCAGCACAGGAAGGATGTGGAGCTCCTGGAGAGAGCCTGGGGGAGGCACCAAGGTGATCAGAGAGATGGAGCAGCTCTGCTGCTGAGGGAGGAAAGGCTGAGGGAGTTGGCTTAGATGGGATATTGGGAAGGAACTGTTCCCTGTGAGGGTGGAGAGGCCCTGGCACAGGGTGTCCAGAGAAGCTGTGGTTATCTCTGGAAGTGTCCAAGGTCAGGTTAGAGGGGGCTTGGAGCACCCTGGGATAGTGGAAGGTATCCCTGCCAATGGCAGGGGGATGTGACTGGATGAGCTTTAAGGTCCCTTCCAACCTAAACTACTCTGGGATTCTCTGACTAATGTCTTTTGCTCTGTCTCAGACCTGTGCTGAGGATCTAGGAACAAGTTCCATGCAAAGATCAGTGCTGGGAAGTTTTAGAGTCTGTGGGCCATAACACAGATGAGGATCCAAACTGGGGTTTGGTAGCAATAGGAAAAGTGAATGGTGGTGCTACCAAGTAAGTCAAGATGTGGGTGTTTACTCAGTCACAGAGGGTGTGGAAGGGAATGCAGAGGTATTGTGGGATCCAAACCTTGCAAACACCCCTTTATGATGCAAAAAGCTGCATGCTTAATGCAGTATGTTCAGGAGAAAAAACATAAAAGCTATTTTCAAAGCAGAAAACATGACCTGAAATGAAACTCTCTTTATCTGTAAGATTGATCTCTCTTTACTCCTGGAATCCTAATGAACTGCTGTGGCTGTTATGTTTGACATTCCAGCTTTGAAGAGTTTGACAATGCAAGTGCTGAACAGCATGGCTGCGTTTATTGCTCTTCCCTCAATCCTGCAGAGAATTCTCCAGGTGAGTTCCTGAAGAGAAGGAGTTTTCACCAAGCCATGCCACTGGGTTATTGGGAAAAGGTATTCACAGGTCGTTAGAGATCAGATCAGCTAATTGTCTGTTCAGTGTTTCAGTAGAAGTTCTGTTGGTGAGACAAATAAGGTGTAAAAGCTGATGGAATTATCTGGGGAGATGTGTGGGAATACACAGACCTGTGAGAAGGTAATCGAAGTAGTTCCTGCAAAACAAATAAAATACTATCTCAAAGGTTGCAATTACTTGGAACTGAGACTTGGCAGGTGTAGGGGCAAAGCCACAATGAATTTTCCAAAACTTGGCAGTAAATTTGTTGAAAGCCTTTTAGTGAAGGCTCTGGGATGGACAATTGTGAAGACACTACAGCTAAGTGTGTAGGCTTTGCAGAAAGATCATGATTGGGCCCAAAATATGAGTGGTGCAATACTATTTTAGAGATGCAGTTAGTGAGTAGCAAACTTGCAGAAGAGCTGATTTTAAGCAGGAGTTTGGGTTGAGTGATCACAAGCAACTCTAATTTGTTAATTTGCAGAACAGGTGAAAGCTGATGTTGGGTTTTGGTAACACACCTTGAGAAATGCAGAAAAGGAATTGGAAGAATTGTCTGTGTTGTGGAGTGGAATGATTGAAGGGCTGAGACAGTGTTGAAACACTGTTCAAGGTTTCTGTTCCAGGTGAGAGAGGAAAAGGGCTTACAGGCATCACAGGGTGAACACACACCTCTAGCAACCTCTTGGTTTGGTCTTAATATGCACAGTCCTGGATTTTGAACAGCTCATAAGGTTGCAAAGCATGTTGTAAGAGAGTGGATAAAATGTGTTCAAACAAACTGTGGTTTTATCAAAGATAGGAAGTGTCAAGCAAACCTAATGGCTCTTCAATGACTTACTTATTCTACTTTTAGCTGAGGTTTTGGTATAATTTCCTGTTGGGCTTTGTTTGATGTTTAATGTAGGCAGGAAACGATGGAGGAGCTGCGAGTGAGTGGGAGGCTGCCAGGGAAGGGAGACTTCCCTGGGTTGTGCTGAGAACTGCCAGGATGGGGAGTCAAAGCAGTGACCACTGTGCAGATAACACAGCTGGGAGGTGTGACAGCGTGGAGGAGGATCCTGTTCTCCTTTGGGATGAAGGGAGAGCCTTGTTGATGGCAATCTTCACATATTTCATTCTATTTCTGTTCTGATGGACTCTTTTAGCAGCAATAAAAAATCCCTTTTCCAGGGGCTGGCACTGATGTTCTGGAGGCAGCAGGGGAGTGAAATGTCTTTGTTGTAGAGGGAAGTGGTTGGTGTGATGGCTCTGCTGGAGAGGCTGAGGGGATGCTTCATCAGGTGAAGTGCTTTACTGAGGACAGAAATGGGTCAGGCATCACTGAGAGCAGCATGTGCAGCTCTGGTTACTGGGTTTGGAGTCGGGGGGAGCTGCTCCTGCTCATTCCACCTGCCTGGTCAGCCTGACAAATTCAGTCTGACTGAACAGAGATTTGGAAAGGCAGATTTTTTTGAATAAGTAGAGCAAAAAATTATGATTTCTTAAAATGCAGAGAAAAGGACTGAATTCCAGGTAGAGAGCATTAGTATCAGAAGTTTGGAGAATGGGGCAGTAATTGGTACCCTGTAGCTCAAAAACAGGGGTAGGGAAAATAACATCATAAAGATCAAGAGAAGATCCTGTGGAAGGGGAGGTGGTGTTGATTTACAAGATCTCTAAGTGGACTTTGCCTCTTAACACTTACTCTTCTATAGATTTCACTCACACCCATGTATTTGCAAACCCATGAGGTGTGTGGAGTGCTGTGACCTGGATTGTTTGTGAGCAGCAGAGAGGGCATGAGCCCCTGACTGCTGCCAACAGCTCTGCTGTGTCCTTCTGAAATTGCTGGCTTTTTAAAGGTGGATTTTCACCTCTCACTTAAGCCTCTCCCAACTTCTTATCCTCCTCATTAGGACATGAGTTCATTCTTCTCCTGGGAGTTTGTCTGTGCTGGGTCTCACCAATGTGCAGCCTTCAGTGCTTGGCACCTCCTCTGCAGACAGTGTCCTTTGTTAGAAGACAGAGCCTTCATTGAGCCCTGTGCCCTTGTCCTTAACCCCACATTTCCATTCCCTCTGTCTTCACACCAGCCCTTATTCCTGGGTTCCTGGCACTGCTCTGCTCCAGCTCACTGTTGCCTGTGGGTTTGTGGCTGTGTTTTGTTAAACTCTTGCTCCAGGGCTTGCAGAGGGTGCCTGTGGGAGGTTTCTGTGGGGTTTATTTGGATGCACAGCTTGGGCCTTGGGAGAGCATTGCTTTGAATCCAGTTGGAAGCTGGTGTTGCGATGGTGATGAGCAGCTCTTACTCTGTGGCCTTGTCATAAATGCCCAGCTCAAATGTTCAGGGATTCTGAACCCTGACCCTGCTGGGGATCAGGAAGAAAACTCCCTTGGAGCTAGGCAGCAGAGAACACTGGATTTTTTGCCTCCCAATCGTCTGCTTCATTGGGTTACCTGGGAATGCCATCTAAGTGCCCTGCAGGGAGGAATCACAGCATGGCAGGCACAGGAGCTGCTTTCCCAGGCAGGAAGATCCCTGTGTTTTTAGCTCTGGCTGGGTGCTCCTTTTGCAGAGCTGTGTAGTTGCTCTTTGAAGCCATGTAAAATTCCAATCCATGGTGCCAAACCCTTCTGTCTTGGCTCTGAGCTCTGTGCAGGGCACTTAGATGTTTTACTGATGTGCCACCTGAACTGTGACCATGAGGAAGTATTGAAACCAGCCTTTCTGGGTCCTGGAGTGCATACAGCCTTTCCCAAGCCCTCCAAATATTTTGGTCAAATGCAGAATTACAAGTGGTGCTTGTCTGACAGCGCCCTCAAATGCTGTTCCAGCAGAGCTCAAGGCTTGGTGGTACAGCACAGACATGCTGGAGCTGCAGGCTGGGAGGTGGCACAGCTGCCCAGGAATTCACTGGGGGATTTGTTGGAAGGTAGATAACATCAGTAAACTGAGGTAGGTTATCATGTCTTTTCAGAAAAGGAATTAGAGTATTCCAATTTTAGCAGACTGTTTTTCTTCCTCTTCTGGGCTTAACTGCTTACAGATTATACCTTATGAAAATGTTAACTTTGGAACCAAAGTGCTTGGCCAAAGGGCACCTTGCAAAGGCTGGGGCCAGACCTGCAGCTTTCCCAGAGAACAGGCAGGCTCCTGGCACCTGCCTTTGCCAGCACCTGGGCTCAGCCTTACCTAACCGAAGTCATGTGAAATAAGAATTGTTAGATTTGCTCCTGCTCATCTTTTGTAGTGTTGGGGAGTTACTTATTAACTGGAAAGTCTGAACTAACCGTATTAGGAGAGATACCAGAGGAATCCTCTTGAGCATTAAAAAAAATTCCATGTTATTAAGGATGTGAGTGCTCTCTGAAGAGGGCTGAGGTTGAGTGTTAATTCCCTTACAAAGCTGTAATCCTTCATGAATGCTTTGTAAGCAGATGCACATGATGCCTGCTACAAAATGGAGAACTGGAGAAGCCAGAAAAGCAAAAGCTACCTGTAGGGACTCCAAAGAGGGGAAGGGAGGATTCTCTAAACTCTGTTCCAGAGTGGAAGCAGAAAGATCCAGAAAGCCTCTCCTTATATTTTTTCCATTCCTGCTCCGGGCTTTGGCTGTTTTTTCTTGCTAGTCTGGGAGATCAGCACTGGGATTAGTTGTGTGTGCAGTGGTTGCTCTGGCCCCTTGCAAAGGGGAGAAGCTGAAGTGAATGTGTTTGCAGAGTGCATTTATTAGCACTGGTAGCAAAGCAAGTGCTATTTCCTGGACCCAGGAAGAAATGGGAGATGGAAGAGACAGGGCTGGCTGAAAGGGCTGCATGAGCACCTCTGGGCTGTGTGTGGATCCCTGCCAGCTCTTCTCCATCTGTTTGTTGGTGGCAGCCCTGGGCAGCCAGTTGGGCTCTGGCTCCTTGTGCCAACGCCACGTTCCCAGGGCAGCACCAGCCTGGGAGCAGCTGCTGGGATCTGTTCCTGGTTGGTGCAGTGCCTCTTCCACTGTGTGGGATGGCACATCCATGTCTGCAGCAGGCCTGAACTCCACCCCGAGACCAATTTTATAAGGTGGAATTACGGAAAGGTATTCCTCCATAAAAGTAATTGATCCCATGAGGCTTTTGTAACTCATGGGGTCTGAAGGTGCAATTTGGAAGCTTTCTAAGTGTCTGGAGAAGTGACCTGGGAGCTGTGGGTGTGATGCTGGAGGCAGGCAGGCAGTTCCAGCCCATCCCATCGGATGGCTCTGGCAGGGAATGGCCACGGATTCACTGCTGGCACTGAGCTGCCAGGCTCGGGGTGAGGCTTTGCCAGAGCACAGGCCTCCTCGGTAGAGAAGAAAGTCCATTTTCTTCCTACCTGCTGTTATTTTAGAGCTCCTCAAGCATGACTTGAGAAAAAGACAGCATCTGAAAGCCCTCAGACTCGTGCTGTCCCTCTGCAAAACTGCAGGTGGGTCTTTATTCTCCTCTCTCACATCTCCTCTTCCTCTGCTGTGTTCAGGCAGGAAACCAGTGGCTTTGAAAGTGTCCACTTGCAGCTAGGGAGTTTGAGGTGCTGTGTGGAAATGGGGCATGCAGACAGTTTGTGAGTTACCTGTTGGTCATGTACTTGAGGGCTTTAGAAGAGCAGCTGCCAACTGCCTGCTGAACTGCTCAGTGCTCTGGATCACATTCCTGCTGGCTGGAATTCCCCTGTGTCCCTGATCCCTGCATCGACTCAGTGCAGTGCACTTCCTGTGCTGTGCTGCTGAATGGTGCAGGCAGAAGGGAACCTGGGGGTGTTCAGGCTGTGCTATTCACCTGGCAGAAAAGGAGCCTGTGCAGCACATCCAGCTCTTCATGCTTCATCCACCGTGCTCCAAATCCATAGCTGGTTTTGACTCAGTGCAGTTACTCAGGGCTGCTTTTATTCAAGTTTGAATGTTGGTGTTTCTGCCTGTCACCTTGCCCCTGAGGGCTGTTGTTCAAGAGTTCCTTGACTTGCTTTCTGTAGCTTTGGTGATCCCTTGGGGTGTCTTGCAGTGTAGCTTCCACGCTGCTTTAGTTGTCTTTGTCAGTTGGCTTTTTCACTCTCGATTCCCCTTGCCCAGTCCCAGCATGGAATCAGCTGTGCTCCTACTCCTTCTCATTCATCTTATCCAGAGTTTGTTTATCCCACTCCTGTTCCTGTTTCTGTTGTGTCCCCACCATTTTTCTACTCTCTGGTTTAGTTTCCTTTTCACATCCTGCTGGTCTGGTTTTGCCAATGTCCTGCCCATCCCACCAGACAGCTTCTCTCAGCTTCCTGCACAGAGCACTGCTTCAGGGGGTGCCAGGGTGGGTGTGCAGGGAATTTTGGGCTGGAGCAGGCTGGAGGAAGGGGGACATGCACAAGCTGATGAGCTGTATCACAGCCCTGTGCTGCTGGGACATGGCAGTAAAGCTGCTCAGGGCAGGTGGAAATCAGCCCAGCAGCACCAGGAGAGCCCCAGGGCCCTGTTCCCTCTGCCAGCTGGGATGTGGGCTCAGCACTGACCGGGGTGTGCTCTTCCAGCCTGCAGCTGAGGGGTGTGGGATGAGCCTGGGGTGAGGCACCCCTAGCTGGGCAAGAGCATGGAGCAGTGGGAGGGGCTGGGAGCTGGCTGGCCACACTGTTCCCTTCAATATTCCTCAAATGCACTCTCCTGCAGCTCCTGAATGGAGTTTCCAGTTTTGACCCAGGCACAGTAATTTAAATTGTTGTTGTAATCTACTGAGTTTTGCTAATTAGTGATTTTCCCATCAGTACATGGGATTATTCTGCTGTCCCTGTGCATGTGCAGCATGTGCAGTTGTAGCTTCCATTTGCAGTTTCAATCCAGAGAAAAAAAAGACCTGGAAAGAACCAGAATGGTCATATCCTGTGATTCAACTGCAGCTTTGCATTTCTTCATACAGGATCCAGTTTATGGAAAAGGGAAACTTGGAGAAATTCAAGGGCTTGTCCTGGGAATGCTGGACACTTTCAACTATGAACAAGTAAGTTGTCCTTGTTTCTGTTCTGCCCACTGCTGCATGCAGCATTATTTTAGCTGCCTGGCCTATTGCTGTTTCTCATTTGTCTTTTCTGTCTGCAGGGCAAAGTCAATGGGCATGTGAGTGATTTCTGTGTGATTGGGGGTGGGGAGGGAGTTTGTTTTGCTCACAGATTGCAAGTGAAGGGACTGACAGGTACACGGTGAACACCTCTGCAGCTCAGTGCTGTGTTAAATGTACCAGAAGGATAAACATCTGCTTTTTCTCCAGCTCATCCTGCAGTTAGGGATTCAAAGGCACAAAGCTGATGTGTTTTGTCTTCATATGCAGTTTTAAATAACAGGGTTTTAAATTAGGCTGATTTTACACTTCCCAGTGGTAATGCTGCACTTCCTCTGTGACCAGATGAGATTCCCTCTTAATCTCAGTCCTACTTTCCTTAGTCCAGTCCCAAACCCAGGCAGTATCCACACTTCAGCAATTTTCTGCAACTCCTTTCCCCCTGAACAGGATGCACAGTGCTCCTACAGGCTCCTCTCTCCCCTCATGTGGCAGTGCCATCCCAGCTGCTGCTCAGGGCAGCCACCAGGGCACCTGCAGCCAATGCAGAAGAATAGTGGGAAGTAGCTTTGCTGTGGAGGCTGAACACCAGGAGCCTTTATCTGTGTTTGAGTTCTTGCAGAAGGTCTGGGCAGCTCCTGCCCCCTGTCCTTGCCTGGCAGCTCTGGGACAGGCTGTGTGTCCAGATGGGACCCTCTGGTGCAGCCTTTTGCAGCTGCTGCTGTGGGGCAGGGATGGATCAGGGAGCAGAGCCCCTGTGCCTGCGAGAAACCTGGTGCTGGAAACTCGGGGTGGTTCTTTGGGCTCTTGGAAAATGGGCATCCATTGGGAAGGACAAGCAGTTCAGGGGTTTTTTTAAGACTTCAATTGTCATAGTGCATCTGAGCTTTGATTTTTATTAGCACATTTATCCTAAATGGGGATGTAAGCAGTAGCTTGACAACTAGAAGGGAAAAAAAGGAGCCTTGGTGTGGAAGATCACAAAATGAGCCTGCCATGCCTCCCTTAATGCTCTTGGGCAAAAGTCAATACAGGACTTGTCTATTTTAGAGTGCAGAGGAATTGCTCCATTAACATGTGATGAAAGGATAAGTGTTTTGAGGTCAGTGGATAGAAAGCATAGGAGAAGTGATTTTATTGGGTTGTTTCTGCTCTTAGTGAGCTACTAAGCTGCTTGTTTTGAGGAACTGGTCGGCAGGGAGTTTCTGCAGTCTGGAGCTGACAGACTGACCTACTCTGCGTGTTGTCTTCCACACAGACCCTTCTAGAGACGACCACAAGCCTTTTAAACCACGATCTCCACTGGTCCCTGTGTAACCTGAGAGCCTCTGTCACCAGAGGCCTTACCCCAAAGCAGGATTACTGCTGCATCTGTCTCCAGCAGTACAAAAGGAGGCAAGAAACTGCAGATGAAATCATTGTTTTCAGGTAAAGTTAAGGGGTGGGGTTGCAGCTGTGATCATGTTAATAGTTTTGAAAGGGGAAACAGATCTACTGCTTGGCTCACCTGGGTAACGACCTGTGTTCCTGGGAGCACATCTCCCTGCTGCCCTGCACGGGGAGAGGGCTGGCTCATCACACCCATCAGAGCCTGCTTTGTCTGCAGCCAGCTCTGCCTGGCAGGGAGGGATTGCCTCCTGCTTCCAGGAGCTGGCTGTGAGTTTTGTGTCCCCTCTCCCAGCAATGCACTTTGGGCACTGCAGCACCCTGGGCTCATCTGTGTACACCTTGGATCTGCCACCTGTGCCTAGGTGTCTGTAAAATAAGGTGAAATCATTGTTACCTTGACGTGGTTTGTAGCTGTATGAGCAAATGGGCACCCAGTGTTGATTGAGTCTGGAAATCAAGTGGAGGGTGAGGCTGCACTGCTGACCTGTATTCCCAGATCCAGCCTTTTCCCCTGGCCAGCTCCTTCCCTTCCCCTGTGCCAAGCTCAGGAGGTGCTGCCCTGCTTCCCAGCACTGACTCCCTCTCTCCCCAGCTGTGGCCACTTGTACCACTCGCTGTGCCTGCTGAGTAAGGAGTGCGGGGTGGTCACCAAGGGCCTCATGAGGTGGATGTGCTACAAATGCAACTCAAGCAACAAGGGAGGGAAGCTGAGTGAGAACTTCTCAGAGCTGAAAAAAGGGACTGCAGCATCCCTGGCACAGGTAAGGCTTGTGAGGTGGTTTCTGTTCATTATCACTTAATTCTCTGCCTGCCTGTGCTTCCAGACAAGTCCCTGATCAGCACCTGTCAAACACTCTCAGCAACTAATTGGTCACTTTTCTGAATGACAGTTTGTTTTGGTGGGGGTACAGCTCTGGAAGTCATGGAAATATGTTCATCCAGAAGGTCTAGGAGCTGGTGTGAGGAGCAGCTGGGTGCTTGCAGCTGATTGTGTGGACAGTTCCTGTCAAATTATTTTTAGGTGTGTTTTATCTAAAACTTGGATCAAAAGCTGGCACATTCCTTGTGGCTGGATTGTGGAGCCTCTTTTCTGCCTTCCTAGCTGATAATCTGGCTCTGGATAAAAGGCCTGGGATTGATTTGACTCGCTAAGTGCTTGCACAATGTTTTAAGAAGCTTGAGTGTAACCAAGATTGATGCGCCTGGATTTGGGTGAGAGAACAGAGAATTAATTTATATTTATTGTCAGTATTTGTGCACCGAAAGTTTCATCATCCCTAATTCAAACTGAAGTACAGGCTCAAGTGTGCCCAGAGCTGTCCTTTCCCTGGGCTGCTGCTGTGGAGGGTAAGCCCCCATGGCAGGTGGGTTGTTGGGTTGTCTTTAGGGATGTTGCCTGGGGGGCAGCTGAGCTCTGCTGCTCCACATTCCTGTGCCCCTGGGTGAGGGTTTGTCCCCAGCTGCCTCAGGGTGCTTTGTGCATTTGTCACTGTACAGATGTGCACAGAGCCACGTTTGCACTCCTGGAACCAAAATTATTCAGTCTTGGAGTATGTTTTTATAGTAGTACTTTGGTTTTGTTCTAGCAGATGATTTCAATCCCTGCCAAACCCAAACGTCAAAAGCTGGCTAAGGGCCTTAGTCAGCTGCTGCACTCACAGGAGAGGCTTCCTGCTTGGGAGAGACGTGGGGAAAGGGAATCTCGCAGGGCTGTGGAGCACCATGCAGTCTCTGCAGTCAGGCTGTGTTAGTGTTTGATGGGCTGACAGCACCAAAGCTTTCCCAGGAGCTTGGAAATCCACCTAGGCTGAGCAGTGGGTGTGTCCTGTCCTGCTGCAGTGGGATGTGGGCACTGGATCTAAGGCTGGGAAGGTTCAGCAGCCCCACAGCTCACCCTCTGCACTCCTGCCCCCAAGGAGTGGGTGTATTGGGGGTGACAGGCCAGGGTGGAGTTTAAAAACTGAAGGCAGAATTAAGTACTAAAGCTGCATTCAGCATTCAGTCAAGCTGACACTTGATTCCAGTGCTTTGTAATTAAGTTATCCCTGGGTTTCCCAGTCAGTCAGGGAGCCCCTGTGGCTCAGTCTGACATCAGTCTGACTTATCCTGTAGAGAAAGAAGGGGAAAATGCTCCACATGCCATGGCAGTGGTTGGGGTAAGGAGAAGACGTTTCCTTCTATTAAAGTGATGAAAGTGAAGGGCTGGCTGGGACTCAGGGCCTGAAGGGAGATGTGGAGAGACTGCGTGGGAAAGAAGGGTTACAGCATGGATCATGTAGTGCTAGCTGGAAGTGTCCATCCCAGGCCATCCCAGTGTGGGATGCTGCCCTGCTGCTGCTGCTTCCCTGCTGCTGTCATGTGCTCCTGGCAGGGAAGTCGTGGCTTCCTGCTCCACACACACAGCTCAGCCCAGCAGAGCTTGGTCTGGGTTCAGCAGAGCACTGCTCAGGCCCCCAGCTCCTCCTCCCTGTGTCCCAGATCCTCTCCAAGTCTGTGATGTTCCCCACATATCTAAATTACAATATTTTTCTGTTGTACTTGCATGTGATCAAACTGTTGTGCAGTCACATCTTAAAAAAGCTGAGTGTATTTAGACTTGGCAATAGACTGGAGAATCTCCAGCTCCTGCAGGAAGTTTGTTTGCTGAACAATCACTGCTCAGCAGCTTTAATTAACCCTGGGAGGGAATTATTCCTCTGACCTGGCATGGGCCAAGTTACAGGGCAGACTTTCTGTGCTGGGGAAATGCTGGGAATGCAAACTGGGCGAGTTGGGCCTCTCTGTGTCCTCTCTTAACTCTGCTGCCCCTGGCCAGACCCAGAGCTCTAGGTTGGACAAGCTGCTCTGGCCTCCACAGCTGGTGTTTGTGAGCAGCATATCCCAAGGGAGGTCCTGCTAATACCCTTGTGGTTCCAGCCCTGCCCTCCCTAGATCCCAGAGTGCCAGCTCCAGTGCTTCTGAGCCCTGCTTCACAGAGATCTGTGGGGAGGATGTTTCCCTGCAGCCCCTTCGAAGACCCTGAAAACTTAGTTCCTCTCTTGGCAAAATCTAATATGGGTTTTTCTGGGTTTTGGTGTTTTGGTTTTTTTTTCCATAGGGAGATCTTCAGTTAAGGTATTTATTTTCTTAGGAAGCCTTGAATTAGGAGTAGAGTCATACTGAGAAATGTCACTGAGCATCTGGAGTGCATTTCACAGCACTAATTCTGCCCTGCCCAGGCAAAGGCTGTCAGTTTGGATCGTGCAGTGTGGCTGAGATGTGTATGTGAAACGACAGCCCAACAGACAGCGTTTCCTCTGCCCCTGTGCTCTGTGTGATGCTGGGGCCGTTCCCTGAAACTGGGGAGGTGGAGAGATGCCACAAGCCAGCACTGACCTGTTATCAGAGACAGCATGGGTTTAAGTGGAGCCTGGCTGGGATGAGGGCTTGGCACACTCTGCCCCAGCCAAGGGGAACAGAGAGAAGGGCACAGAGGGTTTTCTGTCCTCTGATGCTGCTACCAAAGGTTTGTGCTTTCTGTGTTACCCCTGAGCCTCTCTGGCTTCCCAGGGGTAATCCTCTGGGGCTTGAGGATCATCTGTCCTGCCCTCCCTACCTTAGAGCATACCCTAGATGAGAGTTAAAAGAAATGGGAGCTTATTTTTATGGTGGGTCTTTAATCCACTTGCAAAGCTGTATGTTTGTGTTGAGGTGCTTGGAACTCACTGAGGTGTGGGAGGTGAGGGCTCAGCAGCTGGGCCACTGCCCAAACACCTGTGGGAAAGGCTCTGGGGCTATCACTCACTGATCCCCAAAACTCATTTGCCTCATTTCAGTGAGCCAGCTCGTGTTTTCCATTTATTCTGCCAGCCTGTGCACTGGGGATCAGGGAGAGGAAGAGTCTTGGCTCCTGGGCCATAAGCCCTGACATGAGCCCCTGAGCTGCCATGCTCTGGTTATTCCGTGTCCGAGGAGTTCTGAGTGTGCTGTTGTTGGAGCTCTCCAGATGGCAAATATGTTTTATTCAGGAGTTTAATCCTGTCAAGTCACGCCAGGACGGACAATGGACTTGATCCATAGTTAATCCAGTTTGTCAGGCTCTACCTTTGGGCTCTGTCCTGCAGCTTTCCAGTGTCCCTCCCTGTGACAGGCTTCTGGAGCCTGGGAATGACTCCCATGTGTGGGGGGCTGGTACCACATCCCTCACATGACCTTAAAGGTCCCTCTGCACCACGTGCTTTCTGTTGGGCAACAGTGAAGGTTTCGGATGGACTTTTTTCACCAAAACTTACTTTAGAGCTTGACAGATGTTCCATGACCTCCATTCATCAGGAGACAGAGCCAATGTCACTGTTTTGAGGGTGACAGTGACCATCAGTTATTAACTTGTCTCCAGCAACAGAAAAAACTGCCAAGGGGTTTGTAACTTTGAAAATATCCACATGTGATCCCCCCTGTAACACCACACAGATAATTAGTGTTTTATACAGCTACAGGAGTGGACATTCTCTGCTCTGTGGAGAATGTTCCCATGTACAAATTAACTGAGCAAATATCCAGTCCTTTGGCTTTGGAGGTGGATTCCTTCACTTCAGCAGTGTGCAGAAATCCATGTGAGGAAGGAACTGGAGATGCAGAACATCTGTTAAAGACTGCTTGTAATGGAAACAAAAGTGCTCTAGTAAGAAGAATACTGAGTGCAGGTGTCTGTGAGTGGGTAGAGGAGGACTGGCACCAAAGCTAAAACTGAAAACAATACAAATCAAAAAAGACTGATTGGAAAGCCAGCATTATCCTTTAGCAGCTTTCAAATCAAAATTGACCATTTTCTTGGGCTTCTCACACTGGAGGAGTGGGTTAGTTTTGTTATTTTGTGGGGTTTTTTTGAGAAATATCAGAGTAAATTGTAATTGTGCCCCCTGGTCTTCCTTCAGAGCTATCTGCAAGGCTGGCAGAATGCTCCTTCCATTGCCTACAGTCCAGAGTCTGGCACTCTGGGGCCCATGAGAGGCTGACAGGGAGCAGGGACAGCTGATTCCAGACTGCCTGGAGCCAGGAGCAGTGAGACCGAGATCACCTGGGGAAGGGTCACAGCCTGGTTAAAAGCAAAGATGGCAAAATTGCAGTGGGGAATCTCGGCTTGACTTTACATCTCAATTTCTAAGAAACTATTCCTACGGTTTGATGAAAATTTCCTCCCTTTTAATAAAACATTCCAGTCTGGGAGGGTGTGTAGAACAGACTCATTGAAATGCAGTGGCAGCTGCTGAGCTGCAGCAACCTCTGGGTGTTCCCATAAACTGCAGCAGTCCCTGTTGGCAATGCTTCCGTGAGCTGAGCTGGTGTCCCACAGCCCAGGAGCTGTCCTTTGGGATCCAGCACAGCCCCAGGGAAGGGCAGGAGGTCACTCTGCCTTTGCAGAGGGACCTGGGAGCAGGGGCATGTCCCAGTGTTGCCTTTCCCTGGTGTTAAAATTCAAACCAAAACACGGTTGATGGGGAAAAGGGGTTTTTACCTCAGTATTTATTTCAGGATCCTTGGATGCAGCACTTGGTGCAGGTGGAATGCCCCAAAATGCACACACTGCTTCTCACACACCGAAATGCACACAATTATAGGCCTTGCTAATTAGCACATGTATCAAAGATCCCCCAGTGAGAGGCTGGACTGAAGCCCTCGTTGTGAGGAACCTTCCCCCTGGCTGGGCCTGGCTGAGGTTCCCAAATGTGTTCTGGAGAGGCCCTTGGTGTCTGGGGCTCCCAGGATGTTTGCTCTCCTGGTTTAACGGTGCCGTGGGGCTGAGCTGAGCTCTCAGCCTTGGGGAGGTACACGTGTGGGGCTAAAAGCACTGAGAATGCATCAAACTATAAAAGAGTGTGTGAGAGGGGTATAACAGAAAAGACAAAAAATCATTCTGGCATCACCAGCAGAGCTGTTCCTCGGGCTGGGCTGGCTCCTGCAGCTGGGGGGAAATGGCTGCTCCCTTCTGTGCTTCCAAGCTGGGAAATGACCAACTGGCCCAAGGTTGAGGGTGCAGCTGACTCCTGCCTTTGATGTTCCTCTGAAGGAGAGGAGCAAAATAAAGGCTTTGGCTGTTTGTAGTCCCTCGATGGGAGGGTAGGAGAGGGAATTTTGGCTGTGCCAGTGGTGCTGGCTGTAGCTGAGGGGGCAGCGGCTGTTCTGGACAGCAGCTTTCAGGAAAGCAGGGAGTGTCAGTGCCTGGTAAATCCCATCAGGGGAAGCTCAGCTCCTGTGAACCTCTGGCAGCCTGTGGCACAAGCAGAGCAATGTCGTGTGGCTGTGTGTGACTTGGGCACAGGCAGGTTTGGGCAGCTGTAGCTGAGCTCCCAGGGCCAGGGCTGGGCATGTTTTGAACCTCCCAGATACACAGCAGTGCCAGGCTGCTCCCAGGGGTCAGGAGAGATGAAGGGGACAGATGACAGAGGTGTTCTCTGGGGTTTTCTGTAAGGTTTGGGGTCACATTACTGATAAGCCTCTGGCAGGAGAGGTCACTAACCCTCACACTGAGTAGGACTTCTTCCCTCTTCCGTGTGTCTTTTACGTAAGACTTGAGGGAATGGCTGGAGCTGGGTCAAGGTTCTTCCCCCAGAGGGTGCTGGGCACTGCCCAGGCTCCCCAGGGAATGGGCACAGCCCCGAGGCTGCCAGAGCTCCAGGAGTGTTTGGGCAGCACTGCCAGGGATGCCCAGGGTGGGATTGTTGGGGTGTCTGCGCAGGGACAGGGGTTGAATTTGATGATCCTTGTGGGTCCCTCCAGCTTGGGACATTTGTGTGATTACTTTCCTTTTCTATCCCCAGTTCCTGCCCTTGAGAAA
The DNA here is from genome assembly GCA_013400515.1 of Erpornis zantholeuca. NCBI lineage: Eukaryota > Metazoa > Chordata > Aves > Passeriformes > Timaliidae > Erpornis > Erpornis zantholeuca. Next base: position 1,090,431 of record VZTN01021371.1, on the reverse strand, counting down.
CACTGCACCTCCTCAGCCTTCTGTGGCTCTGCCAGATCCCTGTGGGATCTGTTCAACAGCCTCTTGGCTCATCTCTAGGAAAGGAATTCTCTGCATGAGGCCTCTGAACTCTCAGGTGCAGGTGCTGAGCTCAGCCCAAGCACAGGCCCATTGGGCATTCTCTTAACATTTAATCCACGTGCTGCCATGCTTCCCTTGGAGCCTGCTGGATGGGAAATGAACACCCTGTCTGCTGGGCCGTGGTGCCCTGTGAGGATGTGTGGGGGTTGTGTTTGTCTAATGAACCCTGAGCAGTGTTACTGCTCCTTTGGCTGAAGGCATCAGCCTGGGAGTATGCCAGCAGTGCCTGGTGTAGGCAGGAGCAGCTGCCCAGAGCATGTGTGGGAGCACAGGGATGTGTCTGTGTGCTTCCCTGTCTAACACAGACAGTGCCCTCCTCTCCCCATCACCGCAGTCTCACGTGGCTGCAGTTGTGACTCTGTCAGCACAAACAGACCTGAGCTCTCCCAGGCCCTGATTGGGAGGTTTGCTCCTCAAGTTCAGCTAAGTTCAGCTGGAAATAAGAGACATCTGCCTTTCCCCTGGTGCTGCTGAGGAGTGAGAGGCCAGGGCTGTGTGACAGATTGGCTGTGCCGGGGAGGCTGCTCTGCCCCGGGCAGTCGAGGCCGTTGGCTGCCTCTGATGGGGAGCGGGCAGGGCTCACTGCTGCCAGGCACTGGCCCCTGTGTGCTCCCACAGGTGAGGTTCTGGAGGCTCTGGGGCTGTGCCAGGGCAGGTTTGCCCAGGACCTGCCAGGCTGTTCCCTGTGCAGCCGTGGGCCGGGCGGTGCCTGTCCCGAGCCTCACTGGGCAGGGGCTCTGCAGAGCTTGGCAGCAGCAGCAGGACACTGCTGTTCTCAGGGGAGGTCCTGAGGTTTTCCTGAGTTCCCTAACACCTCTGTAATGTCACTGTCATTCTAGTGACTTTGGGTCACAGCCTGCCTTGCTCTCCCTTTGGTTGTTCCAGGTTCCTGGAGCAGCCTGAGAACAGCAGGGCCATATCTGACAGGAGAGAGGCAGATTTACTTAGTTTAACATTAGTTGGCTGGGCTTTCATGAAAGCCCTGAATTTGGGTACTTGTTTGTAAGGCTGATGAGCCATGGTGATGCAGGGGAGGAACGCCAAGGGTGGGCTTGGTGTCCACTGCCTGTGGGCTCAGCTCTGTAAATGGGAACGTGGCAAGGGTTGTCTTTGTTCCTAGCAATCCCAAAACCTTCCCCAGGACTTCTGGCTGCATCTCCCTCGGTTAAGTTAGAGCTCTGAAGCTCTAGCTGATGCAGCAATATGTTGTGTGGAAGGAATGGCTGAGGGGCAGCTCTGGCATGGGTCTCTTGGCTATGGACACTGCCTCTGCTCAAACTGTTGGCCTCTGCTTTGCTTAGGCACCGGCTGACGATGGAATTTGTAGCTGTTAAACTAAAGATAATTGCAGGCTTGGGAGGTCTGTGTGGTGACTACCAGAGGGGGTGGAATACGTGCAAGAAAAACGTGCAGTGGAGACTAGCATTGGTGGTGGGATCTAGGAGAGCTGGAAAATGAAAAAAGCCTTTTTCCTTCCTTGTGGCTCAGATCCTCATGAGATGAATTGCCTCTCTAGGGTTCTTGTGTCTCATCTGAGGCTTTTCCCAGGAGGTGTGGGGATGTGGCTGGAAATGGGTTGGCGGTGCTGAAGGCTCCATCCCAAAGCTGGCCAGCCCTGGAGACAGAGGCTGTGCTGTGGGGTGAGCCCAGCGCCTTCCACTGACACCCGAGTGCTGCTGCTGGACCCTGGGAGCCTCCCGTGGCTCCTGAAGGGAAACATGCCTTTAGTGACACGGTTGAAAAAGGGAAAGGCCTGACAGCAGTTGTTTCCATGACAACAGAAAGAATTGCCTGCAATATTTCAGCTCATCAGCCTGGGAACAGCCTGATTGATAGTTACATACGCGTGGTAGGGAGAGAGCAGGAGAGGGGAGGCCAATTATATTGCATTTTCCTTGTCCTTGAATGCCTGTGGCCACAGCGACTGTGGAGGGCAGTTTTTCCTTGCTTTTTGTGTTTTCCAAGTGAGAATGACCTGTGTGTCCCTGGGAAGCACCGGTACAAGCTGCTGGCTGTGCATCCCTGACCCTCCCTGTCCCAGGCTCCCAGCTCAAAGCCTATGCCGGGTGTGTGGGGAATGGAGACATCTGGCTCCCTGACTGGCAATCAGCTAATAGCTATTTACACTACAGAAAACGTCCTGGAGGGGAAGGAGAGAGTTTGGCAAATGTTTCCAGCATAAGCGATCCACACTCGGGACATTCCTCTCTTCCCAGACTGATGCTCCAAGGCAAGTCATGCGTGGCTTTGGGATGGTCTCAGAACTCTCCAGGCTTCAGGAAACCCTTGGGGGGCTCAGTGCATCTCCCATTGCCAAAGAGCTTAAAGTCAGTGCAGCTTCAGGCAGTACTCACTGGCAGGACTGTAGCATTTTTGGTTAGTAGCCCCTTGGAAATGTATTTTGGAGAAAATATTTGAATGTTCCCTTAAAAATAGATCCCCAGAGACAACAGATGCCAGCCTGCTGCTCATGGGGGAGGCTGTTCTCCTGGCTCCTGTTGGGGTTTCTTGATGATGCTTCTGCTTTGCAGTATGAGCAGAAACATTCAAAATAGAAACACTGTGGTGTGATAAATGGAACAAACCTACAAAAATCTGTGGTGCTTTGTCATCTCTCCTTGGGCTATGTAAATGGTGCCGTTTACAGCAGTTTGAGTGTGTGCAGCCCTCTCTGCCTTAGAGCTCTTGGTGTAGCTCTGGGCCCTCTCTTTGCCCACACCTGCAGCTGACCCTCACTGCTGAGGGACACTTGGCCTTGAACCCCACAGCTGGGCAGTGCCACGATCTCGGGGACATGGCTGCCACTGCCGTGTGCCTCACCTTGCCTCCCCCTTTCCACCCCTCGCTTCCCAGCTTTCAGTCCGGAACACCCCACTAGAGGACAAGAGAAGGGACCTCAGGATGCCGTTCTAGGATGCCAGTAGTTGTTAATAGTCCCTGGCAGAGTCCTGGCCGGGGTAGCAGCACGCACAGCCCGTGTGCCCTCGCAGTGTTCCTGTGCCGTGGTGTCGGGCTGGGCGGGGCTGGGACACGAGGGAGGGCTGGGGGAGCTGCTGCTGCCGCCTGGCAAGGAGCCTGGAGAGGCTTCTTGGCTGCAGAGGCCCATTACTTTTCTTCCCAGCTGGCTGTGAGGGAGTTTTCCCATGCCTTTTTTCCTTCCTCAGAGGTATCCCAGTACCATCAGTCTGTGCCATCAGGGACAGAGCCCAGCAATAACTCACTGTGGATGCAGGGGTGTAACTGTCCTTTGGGCAAGCACAGGAATATTTTTTTTCCCTAAACCTAGGGTGCACATGATGGCTTCATGCCAAGGGAAAGATGGCTAAAAAGGCCTCCCAAACAGGCTGTGGACCGACTGCTCCTGGCCCAGGAATTAATTTCTGTGTGTAGGAACCTGACACCCTGCTCTGTGTGGTTTCTGTAACTTTCTCACTCTTTCTCAGATGAGTTCAGAGTCTGCATTGGATCCTCAGCAAATCCAAGCTTTTGACCAGCTCTGCCGACTCAACCGAGGCACCTCTCGAGTATGTACCCTCCCTTTTTCCTTCTGCTTTTAAACTGGTGACAGGCATTTTTCATGCTGCCAAGCCAGACACCGGCACTGGCAGCGAGGGCTCTGGCTTTTCTCTGGGGTTTGGTCTTGTGCTGGCACTTGGCTGTGGCACACTGCAAGGCAGCCACGCTGGGGAGCTCACTGGCAGGAAAACCATGGGAATGCCTCTGGCTTTGGGGCTGGGCCTGACAAGCATCCATGGGGTGATCCTTTGTGAATTTGTAACTAAGCTCCCCTCCAGACAGTGCAGCTCCCGCAGTCCCTTGGAACACTCCCTCCTCCTGTGCCCGTGCTGTCCCAAGGAGAGTGCAGCTCCCTCTGCCCCGGCACTTTCCTTGTGCCTCCTGCCTGTTCTGGCTGTAGTTGTTGGCACTTCCAGTTCTTTCTGGGTTTGTTTTTCAATTATGTGACTTTAAAGCAACCTAAAGAGCCCTGGAGAGTTGTTCAGCTGAGGACTGGTGTCCTGCACGGAGCTCTGTAGGGTCCCTCCATGCCACCCGTGCCCTTGGCTTTACCTGGGGTAAGGTTCCTCTCACTGCAGCAGGGACACAGTGACGCCCTGGGCTCTCCGTGCCCTGCAGGAGTGTTCCCAGGGTGACCGGGGGGGTTTTCCTTGCAGCTGGCTCTCCTGACGGAGCTGGCGCGTGGGGCCCACGGCGGCGGTGACAAGCACGGGCTGCTCGGTGTTTCCCAGGGGGACCCGGCCACCAGCAGCGTCTTCCAGAACGAGAACTTCCAGCTGCACCTGACGCCCCCTCCGCTGACCGAGGAGTAGCGCTCCTGCCGCGGCCGGGCCGTGCTGCCGGGGAGCCTTCCCACCCCGGCACGGGATTGTCCCCCGCACCACCTTCCCCAGAACCCGCTGTGCCGAGCCTCACTGGGCACTGCTGGGTCGTAGCTGGGTGATGTCCCAGCTCCGCTTCGGCAGCCGTGGGGCAGCTGGGCTGGAAGCTGGAACTCCGGGACAAACCCCAGCGTGCTGAGGCACAGGGGAGGGCTGCCTGTGCTGGGCCGGGGCTGGTGGCAGCGGCGGCAGCTTTTCCAAGTAAGCGAGTCAGCTCCGCCCCGCCGGAGGAGCCTGTCCTGTGCCCGGAGCCGCCGTGACCCCGTGCTGTGCTGCTTCTGTGGCTGGGGCCACAGCCCAGTTCTGTGTTCTGCTAAAAGCAGCTGTTCTGGCAAGGCCTGGCCCTGCTGTCTCGTCGCAGCAGCCATGGGATCTGAGGGCATGGGATGGGCAAACCTGGAGAAGGCTGAAGAATGCAGGAAAAGACACCTTTGTGAACAAACTGACCTGCACACGCTGTGTTCTACCAACCCATTAAAGAGGCCCTTGGCTGAACTTCCTGTGTGACTTCTGCACTTCTGTGAGTGGGATACATCTTGTGCCTGTGGGTGAAGCTCAAACCTCCCTTCTTACCTCCTCTTACCTGTGTTGGGCGTGGGAGGAGTGTGCGTGTGAAAGAGGTGCCTCAGCCCCTTGGGGGCTGCAAGGGGCAGAGGATGGGTGTGAAGGGCACTGATGGTCACAGAACCCTTAGCACTTTGTTCTCAGCACTGCAACCCAGTGCTGGTGTGGTTTCTGTGCTGTTGCACACACTCCTCTTCCCCCTGCTCACTTTGGCACTGGCACTTGGGTGTTTTGGGGTGCCCTTGGGGTCCCAGCTGCTTCCAGAACAGGAACTCTGTGTGCCCTCCCTGCACACAGAGATCTGGTGGCTGATCCATGCAGGGCTCACGTGGAATGGCAGGAATAGGACTGTGGGGCAGCACTGCTGCCTCCAAGGAACACGGAAGCACCAGGTGTTGTACAGAACTCACCTGGGCAGGAGCAGTGCCCTGGGGCCCAAGGTGCCCTGTGTGCTCACCTCCTGCCCATGAGCAGAACAACCATGGCATGTGTCCAGCCTGCAGCCACACCTGGGCACAGGTAAGTCAGGGAGCTGAATTGGGCCACACATCAGCTGGGGCAGCTCTTTCCAGGTGAGCCAGAGCTGGGCCATCAGGCTGCCCACCTGGCTCTGGGGCTGTGTCAGGGGCTGCCATCTGAAGCCGTCAGTGGCCCTTTCTTTGCTGGAAGTCCCGGGATGTTTCTCTCTAGCATGGAAAGCACACAGGCGGTTAGGACAAGCAGGAGGCCAGTTGTTCAGTATTTTATTCAAGAGGAAATATACACACACCTCTCCCTGGCAGGGGGAGCAGCCAGCCCGGGGCACAGCTGCGACAGCACGGCCACGCCCGCGTTTGTGCAAAGGAAGGAGCCCCGTTTCCGTGGGAGCGTTCCCGATCCCGAGCCGGGTGTGTGATGGAGCAGGAGATCCCCGCGGCTGGGCCCGGCCCTGCCCTCGCTCCCCAGAGCGCCGCTGACATTTTCCAGGAACAACAGAAGGAAGAGGCAGCTTATTGTGCTTAAGACATCCGAACAAATCCTGGGTAGGAGACACTCACAGCTTGTGGGTATTGCTAATTACTTACAGTTAAGAAAGAATGAATCCTGACGGGGACAGGACCCTGTGGAGTCTCTGCCACCAGCACCCCCCGAGATCACCACACTCCCAGGCAGGGCTGTGGCTCCTGCTTGCCTGCAAACAAGGTGAGCTGTGCCGGGCAGGGGCTCCTGCTCACCTTCCCTGCCCTTGGCGCCCCGGGGAGAGCTGGCAAGGAGCACCCTGCCCTTGGGAACGGCCCTGCTGCGCCAGCCCACCCATCCTGCCTGGGAAAGAGAAGCCATTCCCAAGGGAGGAAGAGCTGCCTTCTTTCTGGGAGGAAAGCTCAGACAGGCCAGGCACGAGAGTGAGCTCGTTCATCTCTCGACTTGGGTTACAATTGAAAAGTTAAATATGAATAAATGGTGTAGGTTTATATATAATATTTCCTTCTACCTATGGAATGTGTCTGAATGGTCCAAAGACACCAAAATATTGTTAGAAACCGTAGTTAGCCAAGAAAGACAACCCCGCCCTTAAAAATGAAATAAATCCTAATTAGTTTTACTACAGCCTTTGTTTAAACTTCCTCAGAAAAACAGTATTTTCAGGTGCCTTGTGAGAATGTATCCGTTCATGCAATGGCCCAAGTTCCTCGTTTCACAAGCATTGCACATTTTTATGTAAGTCATCAAAACTATAAAACCTATTATTTTTGTCCGAAAGTCTTAGTCTAAAAAGTACAGCATTACTTTATATCCACCCATGGAAACTCCTAGACACGTGCATGTGCACAGACACACACTGTTGCCTAAATGTCTTCTAAAGATACTGATTACAAAGTGTATAAAATTGGGAATACATTGTCAGGATACAGTGAGAGATGAGCCATCCTCTACCACAGACTATAATCTAGAATCAGTCACTAACTGTACACGTTTATACAGCCTTGGATTCACCAGGGACTTCTGAAACGCAAACAGCAACTACACAAGGAAGGGCAGTAGCGCTGTGGGAACACAGGAGTTACTAGCTCCAGCTCCAGGGAGCTGCCTGGAATCTGACAGCGACATTTTTGTTTCCTTCGAGCAGGGCTGAAACCGAACCTCCTGTGTGACAGTTCCGCTACCAGCTGGGTGAGGGACCCCTGCTCCAAACCTGCTCCTGGACTGGGAGTGATGGAGCAGGAGCCAAAGCCTCCTCTCTCCACTAGGCTGACCTTAGGCTGTATTTTAACAAGCTTGCACACCTCCGGGCCCGTGGGCCACCTCCCAAGGGCAACTCCACGCTGTCCCCAAGCTCTGCCGACACAGTGGTGTGGCTGGTAAAATTCTGTTTGTTTAAACTTTGTTATTCTTCAGGCAAATGCAGGCCCTGAGGCCATGTGGTCCTGAGTGTCCTGCACCAAGGAGCCCAGGAGGAGGCAGAGGCGGAGCCGAGGGCGGGTGTTCGGAGGTAGTCGCTTCCTTCGCCTGTCCTGGTACTCCCCGGTCCAGTGTGGTATTGGTTAGATGGCCATGCCCCACCTCTGCCTGCTCCCCCTCCTGCCCACCTGCAAAAGCCAGACCCCCTTCCCAAGATCTGGGCAGAGAAAAGGGACCAGCTGTATTCAGGCAACTTAACCCCTCCAGAGCAAGACCTGCCTTCTCAGGAGATTTCAGAGCCTGGCCTACCTCAGCAGCTGCTTGGTGCATAGCCTGGAGAAAAGTTGGAGGCACTTTGTGCATTCTCTAGCCTGCCATTCCAACCTGCTGGAAGCGTGGTGCCGACAGCCTCGGAGAAGGGTTGCACCAGCCCCAGGGAAGAGGCCGGACAAGGTGCCAGGACAGACAGAGACGGGAGGAGCCTCATGTAGCTGTTTGAGAAAGAGTAAGGGCACCTCGGTTTGCTGCTCCAGGCACACACCCCCTGTGCTCTGAGGGCTCCCTGCCAACAACCCGACGGGTGGGAACATCTCGAGTGGCATGTCCTCGTGTGAGAAATTGTGTGGGGGGTAACCCAGACCAACAAAAGGGCCTATTTCTGCTAGAAAAGTCTTAAGATTTGTCACTACCTTACGTGCCGACGTGGGAGAGCTGATCAGGCTGAGAACGTGTTAAAATTGCTCAGGCTGCTGCTAGTTCTCCATATGTAAGTCCTGTGACCGCCCTCCCATGACAGAAATCTGAAATATCAAGTGCACTGGAAAAAAGGGATTGTCAGAAAAAACAGAAAATAGAAATACTACAAAAGCAACATTACTGAGAAGGAAGTGGACTGAGCTGACGCCAACTTGTGTTGTTACACAGTGGTTTCTATAGTCTCAATCACTTCCATCTCGCACTGCGAGGGGGACAGGAGCGGGCATTCGTCTGGCTCCCAGCTGCTATCGGGGCTGTAATCTTCCTCTGAGCTCAGCTCGGCCGCCCCCTCCGTGTCCTCGTCACACGACTCCACGTAGTGAACCCCCACCGCATTGATGCCGGAGTCCTCGGAGCTGGAGGGGGACGAGCAGTGCTCTGTTTTTGGTGTATTGCTCTCCTTTGTGATTAAGGCATTGCGGACGGAGCCCTCGTCGGGCCTGGCCCTGTGCGGGGCGGGCGGCTGGCGCTGCACGTAGCACATCTTGCCGTTGATGCACTTGACGCGGTAGTTGTCGATGAACAGGTCGGCGATGGTGCAGAACTGCGGCGCCTCGGGCGGCAGCGGCGGCTGGAACGCGGGAGCGAACTTGAGGAAGTGCTCGGTGAGCGACACCGAGATCTGGATGGTGTTGGGGGACTCCCGGGGCTGGACGGGGATCTCGGTGCTGGGGAGCTGCTCCACGGGCGTCATGGGCTGGTAGACGTATTTACCTGTGGGAACACAGAGGGGCGGCGTTTAAAGGTTGTTGTCTCCGAGTTAGAACCGAAGGGATGATGTTGACACCTCTGGACACCAGCAACAGTTCCCTGCTGGCAGCAGCCGCTGCTTCTCTCGTGGCCTCTCCAGGTACGGATCCTCTGACACCTCATGCTGCAGGTAAGCGCAGCCTCCTGTACCCCAGTGCTGCTCCTCTCCCTGCCCCTGCCTTGAGGACAGCTGTAGGACATGATTAACTCTGGAGAATTTACTCCAGGGGCACAACTCCATAGCCATGAAGGGGGAAAGATGCCAAGTCTGCCCACCCCCCTTTAAGGAGAAAGGAAACAGACTAGATTCTCAGAGGCTTTTTTCCTCCCACTGAACACATCATGTAAGTTCTAGCTTATATCTTTGCTACAATGATCAAAATTTTATTATATTATTATTATTCCAGTGAGTCTCCTAGCATGTGTTTCCATGTTCTTTGTTTCTGGGCACTAAATCGTGTTTTTCCATATTATAAACCAGAAGTTCATACATGACTACAATTATAATTTTAAGGCAGAAAATAAGGGAATTTCCAAGCTATAGAAATGCTTTTGGCATCTTGATTATCTGGTTAAGTAGTAAGAAAATAGGATTATGTTGGTTATATTGAGCAGAACAAAGTGTGAACTGAACATCATCACTAAAAGAAATAAATAAGAGAGCAGAAAATTGGGACTATGTTAGGAAAAACTGAGAAACCCGAGGCTATGCCTAAGACTGTAAAATGCTGCATTTTATTTGCATGAAGCCTGTGAAAGATTCATGTCTCCCCAGGGGCTCATCCACTGGGAAAGCACAAATTTCCAGAAGCCTTGTGAGTAGCGAGGCTGTGGGAAGAGTTTCGCTGCACGCGCTGCAGATGCTGCTTTGCGCAGGCAGCAAATGCGCCGGAGCGCGGAGAGGCTGAGCGGGTGCCTGGAGCTCTCCGGGACAGGGATAGAAAGCTCCTGCGTTAAGGAAGGCTGAGTGCTGGTTTGTTTCCAGCTCCGAGCTAGGCGCAGCCTTTTTCCCTGAATCACCCATTCCCTCCCAACGCGAACATCGCAGAATGGCTCGCGTTGGGAGGGACCTCAAAGACCACAGACTTCCACTCCCCCTGCCGCGGGCAGGGACACCTCCCACTGGGCCAGGGTGCCGCAAGCCCCAGGGAAGGGCTCGCTCCCCCCGCAAAGCCTCCCTGCAGCAGAGGATTCCCGCTGAGGCTGGGGATCCCTCCCAGCCCCGGGAAGAGCTGTGTCGGCGCTGGCACCGGGGCGATGCCGGCGCTCCGGGGCCCACGCACAGCCTGTGCTCTGCCAGCTCCGGGACGTCACCGGGAACCTCGAGCGCCGGAAGGCTTTTCCCACCCCGCCGTGCTGTTGGAAGGGAAACGGCTCATGGGAAAGTCGGCTGGGTCTTCCTTCCCGTAGCCCAAGGACCGGGAGCACAGCAGAAAGGCCACGCAGCCGAAGGAAGAGCTCTGGAGCGTGGGAGAAGCTCCAGGCACGAGGAGGGAAAAGCCCACCCGTGTGCCATGGGAGGAGAGCGCAGACAGAGCTGGCAGCAGAGGGAAGTGTACGAATAGCTTTGACCAGCTCCCCTCGAATACCTCATCCAGTGTTTTCTCCCTACGATCTGTGGAATCGTAATTGTAAACAGAGCCACGGGAAAGGCGCAGTGACAGCAAATCAAGCTTTTCCCCTGTCTGCTTAGAGCTGGATGACAGAAAACACAAAGCCATCCTCTCCACTTGCCATCTTTTTACCATGGTGTAGTTCCTAAACCTGCTGTGACTCAGAGGAATGAGTGCTGGCATCCAGCAGCTGCATGCTCCAGCCACAGGCAGAGCACAGCTCTCACTCCTCCAGCACAGATCCTTGGTTCTGGCTGTCTCTGAGCGATGGGGTCCCTCGGAGGTTTCTCAAATCTTGTGGACAGAACTTCCCTAGGAAGCTCCTCACCCTCACAGCCACGGCAGCAGCCCACGGCTTCCTGCCATCTGCTGCTTCCCAGAAATCCTTCTGTGAAATTAGTGAACATTAAATATGCCACTGCCTTGCAAAGCCCCACAGCTGATGATTACTGTGCTGCTGGCAGGGATAGTGTCTGATAAATTCAGCTCATGGAAACTGAAGTGCAGCCTGCCCTTGCCTGAAACCACGATGCTCTATTTATCCATAGATTTGGAGTGCTTCTGTGTGGGCTCCTTTGACAACCAATGATAAAATAAAACCAGAATACTGGTGAAAAACATTTCTTCAACTCAATTCTGTGCCACCTCTATTTGAAGAGTCCAAGGAAGGCTCCAGTGAAGATTTTACCAGGATGAAGAGAAAAGGCATCTGTACAACAGGACTCTGTTTTTCTGCTTAAAACAGCTGCCACGTGCTGAAGGATATTGGGAGTAGAAAGTAATGGATTTAAGCCAAGGAAGCTTACAGCACAGGCATGGAATGGTACAGCAAAGACTCCTCAGTTTGACTTTCTTGGTGTTTGTTTTTCCCCTTTCGGGAAAAGAAGAAGAAGAGTGGCAGCCGGGGCAGCCGAGGAGGTGCTGGGAGCTCAGCTGGTTGTTTCTCCACTGCAGCAGCACACAGCAGCTCCCTGTGGCTCAGGGCTGCCCTGCTGGCACTAATTCCAGGGCAGGAGCAAAGCGTGGCCGTTCCCTTAGCACAGGATTTCAGAGCCTGTCTGTGCGACCCCACAGGGGCTGGAAGGTTCCTCACGTTCCAAGGACAAGCTCTGCCAGGGGAAAGCAGGAATCAGCCAACACACACCAAAGAGAATTCTCTACGTTAACTGATTTCATTTCTTTAGGATTCTGCTACAAGTCTGCTACAAGTTTGTCAAGTCTTAGCTGTTTTTAGAGGCAATTTTAGACAGATTAAACTTGTTTCAAAACACGACCAGGTGCTCAGAACTGGGACTGTCAGACTGGACCATGGACAACGCCCTGCTCACAGCCTCAGTTACCACCCCTCACCCTACACAATGCATGGAAACACATCAGCCAGGATGCAGCCTACGAAAAATGCAGAAATTAGAAATAAGATTGCCCCCCACCCCTGCGGCTTGCATGATTGCCAGAGCTGGCTTTTTCACTAGAAATTCCCCTAGAAGCACAAGTCCCCAGGTTCTCTTATAATCCATCTCAATCTGATCACATACCCGTGGACATCAACAGCAATATTTTTGCTGACTCTGAACAGCTGGCAAAAGTCTGTGATAAATCCATACTTTGAGCACCTATTCTGACCCATCCCATTTAATACACTAGCTCAGAACTTACTGCCTATTTATTCCAAGTCAGCTGAAGAACTCTGTGACTGAGCTGCGCTGATGAACACTCCTGTAAATGACAGTGTTCTGCACAAATACAGTTGTCACACAAGACACCTCATCCCAAGTTGTTTCCTGGGTCACTTCCCCACCACTGCCTATGCGGAAGGCGGTGAAGGAAAAATACTGCACATGTCAAATGCACGTCCAAAAACCAAACTCCAAATCCTGTGGAAAGAAATTTGCTGCATTTGCAGAAGTTTGGGAAGTTCTTGTGCACTTTAAGAGCTGCTGTGAAGAGGTGTCACAGTTCTGGCTCCACACTTCCACCACCGTAGCAAAAGGGCTCAAGGGAGACAAGAGCCTGATCCTCTCCTGGAAACAGCGACTGTGTGAAATCAGGCTCTGCCAGAATGACTGCCATGGTAAGCCTTGGTTGTCCATGACAGCCACTGCCTGACAGGTGAGAGGATGAAATGAGAGACCCCAGAAATAGGTCTATAGGCTACACTTAACCATTTGTCTCCCTGAGCCTGCTCCCTGCTCAGGGCATTATCCCCCACCAACACTGCTGCTCTGTCTGACCCCTTGCAGTGACAGAGAAAGGGGCGATTGTTTCTCCATTTCTTCAGCTGGCCCTTGTGCCAGCACACAAACCAAATCCTCAGGGACCTGGCACACGCTACAGCCAATACTCAACTGCAGAACAACGACTCAAAAATGTCCAAGGAAGTGAGTGCTGGGCAGTGCTCATCTCCCTGTTGCTCTGTGCACAGGAATAGGATTTCTACTGCCAAGTTGGATGGATGCTGTTCCCCTTGGCTCCGTGCCTTCAGTGAGCCTGCCAGCAGGCTAAGGCAGGATCCAACAGAGCAGGGAGCTCTATCATCACCTGCACATGTGATGAGCAAACTCAGGCACCTTGGAAAATTTTTTATGTTTGTGGCACTGATAACCAGAACTACGTGGCTGATTGACTGGAAGCTGTATTAGAGAGCCTCACTTCCAAAACCCCAAACTGAGCCTTGAGAAACAAGCCTCGAGGTCATTTCTCTCTGATTTTTTGCTAATTGGGCAGTCTGCATGCATCCTCACCAAACAGACACAAAACAGCAGCAATTTCCGTGGCTAATACAAAATAACTTAACCATGAAATAAGCAGAGGTGCTGCTGGAAAATTTTCTTTTCCACTTCCCTCCATCCCAGCATTCTGGTTTACCTCTAACACTCATTAACATGCTTGGCATATTGGGAAAAAAAAGAAGGTCCAGCTTCAGGAGGGAGGTTTCTCATAACAAATTCTCAAGTTTTACCCTCTCAAAATGCTACTTTGGAGGACTTAGTCCTAATAAATAACACCATGAATTGCACTGCACTTCAGAAAATGGTAAGAGAGAGCTGTGGATCTTACAAGTCTAAGTCAGCAATACATACCACGGATATTTGTTCATATGCAAGGCATTTAGACATCTATTAACTGAAAGATAAAAGCTTTTTTTCATACATATTCTTCCCCCTGCAGCTGCTGGAACAAATATTTCTACATCCTCCCATCTGCCAGCTCATCTATCTCCAAAAATCAGCAAGGTTAAGGAAGACCTGCTACTTGCAGGCTATTGAACGTGACCTGGCTCAGCTCAGGAACTGCTCCCGTGTGGGCTGAGCACTTGTGGAAGTCCCGAGCAGAGGTGGGCTGAAGGTGAACTGGCTCTGATCCCAGTGGACTCTCCACCCCTTGTGGTGGATGCTCCAGAGGGGCTGGAGCTGTGACCCCAGGGCACAATCCATGGCTGCCCCACACCCAGTGAGGGTGTGGAGGGAGGTGTCCTGTTCACCAGCAGGGAGCTGGTGCTTGGTGCTGCCTGAACATCCACCTGTGTAACAGCACCAGCCATCCCCCCTTGTCAAGTCCAAAGGGATTCTCACTCCAGCTCTGCCAGACTTTCCTATTGCCACTCGCAACCCTGCCAAAAAATTCAGCTCACACAGGAGGGGAATTGGTCCCGCTATGAAGAACATAAAAACCCTCTAATTAAATACCACACAGCACAGAAGGAGTGAAGGCAAAGGAAGAACTCATAATGCATGTGTGACAGGAGACAGCGCTGCCTTGGAGGGGTTCCACATTATTCCAAGGAGAGCTCCCTGCACAGCTGTTCCGTGTGTGGAAACCTCGGAGATGAGCTGCTCGAGCACTGGCTTTCCTCACAGCAAGAGATGGGGAACAAGCAAGCGCTCTGCCGGCGGCACTAGCCCCACGTCTCCCGGTGCGGCAGGAGAGCCGGCCCTGGCTGCTGGGAGGCGCCGGGGATGCTCTGCCGCCTCCGGCAGCTGTCTGGCAGGCGGGGGCAGCTCCGAGCTGCAGCGGTGCCCTGCCGCCGGCCTCGGCACAGCGGCCCCGGCATGGTGCAAAGGTTGTCACACCCACCTGGGTCTCCAGGGTCCCCCAGGGCGCTGGGTGGCACAGGTTCACCAGCACGGGAAGGAGCCAGGTATGGATTCACCGCTGACACAGCAGAACCTTGGGGCAGGGGAGGGTCTCCTCCTTCAGACTAAAGCAAAGCTCGCTGCATACTCTGGACAGATTTATGGAAGGTGCTCAGCATCCTCAGCCTGCTGGAGGTGCCTGCCACACCTGTTGTTGCCAAGTGGCAGGAGAGTAGAATTCCATGGGGAAGTGTGATGGGGGCTGAGCACCTACCTGGGCTCACTGCCTTCCAGCCCTGCCAGCTGAACAGTGGACAAAGTGACTGCTCTGGCCTTCCTCCTCCTCCCTCCAGTTACAGGCACAACTTGGAACAAACCTTGCAAACAAAGGTTGCCCTACCCATAAGTACTCACTGAGGACTGTCACAACTCCCAAGTATGCTTAGAGCACACTGCTAACTTTTCCAGAGGGGCAAGAACAAACAGAAGGAGAAACCCAGAGCACATTTACAGATGGCTCATGTGCAAAATGCCATTGCTCACCCAGTTTGAACTTCTTTGTGATGTATGGAATAGACATCATGTCATATGGGCTGCGTGGTGGATGCAAGATGTGGAATGAGCCACCAGAGGAAATGGAAAACATTTCAGGACACTGAGGCACTTCCAGATTTACAGGCTCAAGTAGAGCTGCACTGGGCCATTGGTGGTTAAATAAGGCATAACTGAAATGATTGTCCACCTTGAAGAAGACTTGTAGATAAAGATATCCAGCAACTTAGTGCAAGTGATATTTCTGCCTTGCACTTTGTCCAAACAACTTTGAAAAAGCTCTGAAATTGCTCAAACAATTTCTAGTGTGGGGAATGCAAACAGAACATTCCTCATATCTGCAGGAATTCTGGCAGAGCTAGAAGGTCCAGTAAGGGATCACAGAAGAGACTCCAAGGGCACAAATCAATTCAGCAAAGGAACAACAGAAAAAGAAGTCGCACACAAGGACCTGAGCAGGCTGGAAGTGCAGCAGGAAGGGCTGCCAGGCTCTGCCCTAACAGAAATGTATCACTGCAAAAGGCTCCTTCTCACAGAAGCACCTCCATCCGAGCACTGATGAGTCCATCCCATTGCAGACCCCATCCAAGCACAGGGAAGAACCAGTCCAGTGATGTTTTGGCAGTGGCTGCCCAGGAGCAGTTCCATAGAGCTGCCAGCTCTCTCCTGTGGAGGAGAGCTGTTGTCTCCCTGCTGTACAGCCAGACAGCTGTGCCAGCCCCGACTCGATGCTTTTCACAGGAAACCAACACAGAAAGTTTTTCCTCATCACATTTGTATTTTAATGCCCTTTTGTCTTGATCCGTTTTAAATACAAAAAGGATCATGACATGCTGTGAGCTGTCTAAGCCTTTGAGGAGTTTCTGTGCACATCATCTTAAGAGCAGGTAATGCTTAAATGCAAACAGACCCTGGAGCTTCCTCCATCATCCCTGCTCTTTCCTCTCATTGCTTACACAGATTTATTTTATTTTAAAGAAAAAGCAACCCTGAAGGCTTGAGAGATGTTCCATGCAGCCATAAGCCTTCTTACAGGGGCTGTATTTGCTCACTAACCCTTGTAAGGGAACAGAGTACCAACACCCAAAAAGGCAGTGAGCAGCAGCACACAGCACGAGTGTGTTCTGGAGGAGCTCTTTCCTGTCAGTATCTGGACAATGTCACCCATACCACAGGTTCTGCTAACCCCAGCTCCGTGCTGGGTTCCAAAACCATGGAAGCACAGGCACGGAAAGCATGGCACAGCCCTGGTAACCTCCACCAGCACAGCACCTGGGCAACACTACCCAAGCCCTGAATCCAAGGATATTCATCTTCCCACATCCCTTCCAAACCCGCCCCCAAAGGCCAGAACAGCCACTTCTTACACATTCCCCTGAGAAATTTTATCCCCCAAGTTACACTGGATATTTTTAAAATTCAGTGGAGAAAATAGCAAAAAATGGCTTAGTGCTAAATATTTATTCTACAACCCCATCCCTGTGCACCATCTGCTCAAGCTTCAGCAGCCCATGGTTTCCATGCAGCCAGTCAGTGTACTGATATGGAAACAAAGCAACATAAGCACAGCTCCGTGTCAAACTACCCAGAAAACCATGGCCTTGCCTGGAAATCAAAGGCACTGGAGACACAAGATCTGGTTGTCCTCCAGGTGTGTGGTATGTGCTGCAGGGAGCCTCTGCATGCAATGGAATGCTTTCTCGGGAATTCTCAAATAAGCAGAACAGCTCACCAGGTCCTTGAAGGAAAAGTCCTCTCCAAAGACCTGCACTCTGCACCCACAGGGGACAGCTGGGGTTTTGCAGCTTGGAACAGACACATCTCTGTGGCCACAGTGGTATCCTGGTGGCTGACAGGAGAAACAATGGCCCATGGGATGTGCTGTACCTGTGCCACTCCCTTCCTGTGGCCAGAGCCCAGGATCTCCTGTGGCACATCATCTGTGCAGTGGCTGTGCAGGAGCAGGAGCCTTCAGGCTGGACAACAACATGTTCTTCAGCTTTGGTGCTGGGAACAGGGCCCTCTTTCCCAACACACTCCTTTAGCCCTGTCCCAGCGCTGTTCTGGCGCCTCATGCACATCTCCATTCACACGCCATTCACACCAAGCTATTTCTATCACAAGGCTCTAGAGAACCCATTTCTGGGGAATTTAAAGGACTGCTCTCCCTGCTTGTGCCCAGAACACATCACCACATGGAGCTGAGGAGTGCAAGTATGGGCACCAACACTCCCCATGGAGGGGCGTGGGATCCAGCAATGCTCTGCATTAACAAATAGAAGCCCAAGTACCACCACTGGAGGTGGAGCAGGTGGGTATCACATTGAGCCAGGGTGTCACACAGTGCCACTGCAGTGACTTGGAGCACCTGGAGAGCGCAGCTGGGAGCACACACAGCTCTCTGCTGTGGCAGGGTGAGCCAGTGCTGGCAGAGGTGAGAGCAGCGCCCTTGGCTTCACATCCAGAGAGTCAAGATCCCACAGGACCAGCTGGAGAATGGCTCCTGTGCCAGCAGACCAAGGTCTAGTGGCACAGGGAGAAAAAACAAAGGAAAAGGTGTCTCCTTCCACCTGCCTTGCCTACAGCTGGGCTAATGCTGGTGGGCTGCAGGAAGGCTGCAAGAGCTGGTCAGTCTGCCCTGGCATTCCTGGGGCTGTCCAAACCTTTCGCCAGGGATGGGGCCTGAGTGAGTGAGTGAGAGTGAGTGAGTGAGTGAGTGAGTGAGTGAGTGAGTGAGTGAGTGTGAGTGACTGAGTTGAGCGAATGCGTGCAAACACCTGGAGTGGGGCTCAGACTCAGGAAAGCACTGAAATCCAACCAGGCAGCCATGCAGCATGGAACAGCCAAGCACCCTGCCTGGAACAGCTGCAGGTGTGCACCAGCATCATGTGGCAGGGAGAGGGACAGACAGAGCCTGGCACAGAGCTGGGCACAGCAGGGAGTCATTTCAGGGCTGGGTGCAAGTACACAACCCAACAAGCAGCCTTGAGAGCAGACGTGTGGGCTCCCCAGCTCCGCAGCCCTCAGCGAGAACAAGAATACAAATGCATGCCTCTTGCTGAAATTGTTTTACAACATAGGTTATGTATAAATTCCAACTGTTACGTGGCCTAAATTAAAGTATGGCTATGTTAAAAACAAGGCCCAGTTGCCAAGCAATCAGTTTTCACTTTCCCAGTAGGTTTTTGACTTCCATCTCTGTGAATATACTCAACTATTGGCAAAAACATCTCCAAATTGCACAAACTGCACTTCTTGAGTTCTGTGATCAGTCACTACATAAAAATTGATTAGTGGAAGAATCAAAGCCATTACGAAAACATACTCTATTTTGTGGGCAGATAAATTCATGGAAGTGCTGGAAGAAAAACCACAACACATTAAACTAGGGTCACTTTATATGCAGAGAGAGAGATGCTCTACCTGGAATCCAATCTACTGTCAACCAGCTTTTGCATTAGTATAAGCTTGTGCCATCCATCAGCAGCTAAGCCCACACTGTCACAGCTCTCGTTAGGGAACATCTTACACTGTTTGTGAGTAAAGCATTTTGCTTTTTATCCTTTATAGAAACACAATTTTCTAGTAGAGCCTCACCGGGGTGCAGAAGTAAGTTCCCAAGGCTGGCAGTGAGTCACGAAGTGCACGGCAGCGCTGGTTAAATCGAGAGCCATTACATAAGAACACCCCAAGATGCCCCTGCTCGACGAGCCCGGCTCTGCTGGCTGCAGCAACACGAGCCGTGACAAAACGTGTTCCTGATGAGCACACAGGTGCTGCCAGGAAATTGGGGGTCCTGTGCCAAGGACCTGAGAGGCCTCTTCAGTGCTTCCAGCAGACACGAGCAGTGTCAGCTTTGCCGACCTGCAGGATGGAAGTCGCAGCGACAACAATCTTGTGACTCAGTCTCATGGGACAATGCAGGTTATGACCACAGGCTGCCATTTAAGACCAATGAAACATCCATCAAGAAGCACAAGAGGAAGGATGCTGTGACAGCAGGCACTTTTGCATGGGGCACTGGCATTAGCAGGCTCGCAGATTCAAGCTGGCAAACAGATCCCCTCACCTGCAGAGTCCAGGAAGGAAGGCACATGCTCACCACAGGCACTGAGCCCCATGCAGATTTTATCTTTAGGCCGTTCCTCTGCAGTGAGAAAAGTGCCAGCAGCCTCTCACCAGCAGAAAGCCCTCTGAGCAGGAGCACAGGCCCAGCCCTCACCGTGCGGGGCTCAGGACACCCTGAATTCACAGACAACCCCACCAGCTGACGAGACACAAGATTAATGAACTTTCTCTTCTTCAAGAAGTACTTGCTTCTGGTAGGAAACACCCCCAGCCTTGTCCTTTCTGGCTTCACAAAACCGCACTTAACCCTTGAAGCAGCCACAGAGAAAGGGTGTCAGTTATCTGCCACTCTCAGAGGCTCTTACCAGCAGATCACTGAGTTTGGGACAAGCAGATATAATCCTTCATGAATTATGCCTCTCAGGTGGACAGACAGATTACAGAACAGCCTCCTAGTCATGCATGACAAAGAGTTTGTGGCTGGCAGGAAGTGTTTTGCTACACAGGTCCCTTTTTCTTAGACTTCTGGAGAAAGAAGTGCAGTGATTTCTGTTCAATGACATATGAGCTGTACAAGAGTTAGTCCTACAACACACACTGAGCAAGTAGCCTGAATTCAGAGATTTTCCTGTGGTCTAATTCTGTTAAGTGATATCTGTGCCTTTGTTAATAATAATAGAACATGCACATCTCTAAACATTATAGTAAGGATTCAAAATGAATGCCAGCAGGTTCTTCCAGAGGCACTGACATTCCCACAGGGTACAATGGATCGACACAAGTAGGTTCTCTTAGCAATGGTAGATTCATGCTGTGATTTCCAGATTATAACTAGAACCTGAGGAACAAAATGCCATCCAGGTCTGGGATGTTGCACCCATAAAAACTGGCAGTGTTTTCCCTTAGAGTAACACTTCAGAATATATTAAGCTGACATTCTTTCCTTGGTTGTGTACATCTGAATGAAATGAAGCTGGAATATCATAGCTCTTCAAAATACAGGTGAAGAGAAGATCTTGCACAGCCACAGGCAACAAATCCTCATTAAAAGTCTTTTCCCATTATAAGCTGCAACATCCACCTTTCTGCAGCTCCTGCCTGGCACTCAGCATAATGCCTTGCTCTGTGCACAAACATTCTGTCTGGATCCATGGACTTAACAGGATGAATGTTCAAATCCCTTTCACAGCAGAAGTAAATTAAAAACACCTATTTCTCCCAGGATTTGTGGTCATTCTCCCTCTAGACCAAGCTGTGTTTTCTGGGAATTCCCAGCCCTAGAGCTCCTAGCTCCACTTCTCCATTCCACTTTAGACAGAGTTTTCCATGAAGAAAAATGTATGAGTTCCTCCAAATACTCAGAATTTCAAACCTAAGCATGTTACAACTCCCTTTCCCTGTTTGTCCAATGAATCAGTCATCGGGAGGTAGTTTTGCCCTGTAGAACAGTACTGCTGGAAATTCAAGTTGCCATCACCACTGCCAGGCTGGCTGTTTGCTGTGAGCTCCAGTCCCCATCCCTCTGCAGACAGGGACACACACAGGGCACTACTGCCCTTCTGCTCCCTCCTGGATGTGGGAGCGAGTTTTGCAGCCATTAAAAACCACCATAAAGAAAACCCACTGGAACAAGAGCAAGGCTTTTGGAGATGGACAGTGTATGCTGTGCTGCAGAGCACTCCAGGGCTGTGGCTGCTCCTCTAACACACAGGGATGGACAGACGCTGGCTGCAGGCAGGTACAGCTCCTTTTCAGACCCCCAGCCCTATTCAGGCACCTGAATTCCTCCCCACACTGTCTCAGCTCACTTACCAGTTCTGCCACAGGAAAGCAGGGCTGCCTCACAGATTCCCTGCTCACAGTTCCCACAGGCAGACTGGGGCCTGAATAATTACATGGGCTTGGGAGATTGTCAGAGCCCCTGCTGATGGCTTCTGTTGCTGGAGAGAGGAGAGACACCTTGGAAATGCTGCTGGTGTGCACAGAGCTACTGAATGCTGCACACATCACTGCATGGCAGGGGAAAATGCCTGCACCTGGGCCAGGTGTGTCCCTGCCAGAGAGCAGGCAGGAGCTGCCATAGACACACACCTCATCGTTCTCCCTGGAAGAGGTTTAATCGAGGATGGCCTTGACAGAGAACTTGCACCAGCTTTGTGCGACAGACAACAAATGTTTTCATTTAAAAATGTTATAAAAGAAAACCACTAGTGATTCAAGCAGAGAAGAATGTGAGCAGCAGTATCTGCTCAGAGCACACCCAGGTGCAGTGACTGTGCTGATTTGCCTTGTTCCCTGGCTGCAGCTGTGGGCAATGGATAAGGGATAGCCCTGTCCCCTGGCCAGCACACAGCTGGGACTGATGAGACCCCAACCACAGGGACTGTGTCTCTGCTGGGTGCCCTCAGACCATGAGGAAATAATGGGGCTCTGAGAGCCAAGAGAAATCCTGGGCTGCCTGTTCAGGTGAACAACAAATGTAAGTATGCTCTAGTTCTGCATCCCCAGAACACTGCTGGCATGGCCAAACTTAGAGAAGCCCTTCTCCCCAAAACCACCCAGAAAACACACACATGCCCTTTGTGGCATGCCACCCATCACACAAACCCATTTTCTCCTCTTGGCTGAAAAATGACAGTTCCTTGGATCTCTTGCAGGGCTGCCTGACCTCTTGCAGAACCTGCCAGGTCTGGCTGCAAACTCTAGCCTAACAGTGCCATAATTTGTGATGCATGCCAGAAAATGGGAAGCTAATTCAAGGCACACCTACAAGTGCTATCCACCACCTAGTGAACTGCAATGGTGTGGGAGCAGGTGTGTTTTTTAAAACCTTTCCTGCCACTACAATCTTTTTCCTTGCCTGAGGCTGGCAACTGTGTTCCCTTCCTGTCCACCCCATGGAGATCTCATGCTTTCCCCATGCTTGGTTTGTTTTCTTGTAAAGGGTCCAAACACCTGAACCTGTAAAAGTGGTGGAACTGAAATTTATTTGCTGCATTTACTTTTCAATATAAGATATGCAAGAGGCTTTAAGGAGCTAAAAGCTTTTTCTTGTTCTTGAATTGGAGTGGGGGGAAGCATAGAAAGGCTAATATGAGGTGGCACAATTACTGTCTATTGATGCAACTGCTGTGGAACTACGATTCGTCATGTATTATTGATAATTGCAGCATAATGTACCAAGGGGTTTGCAGGATGTTTAAGAGAATGCAAGATATTCAGATTACAAATGAACCCAGTTGCAAGAGAATGCTCTTAATCGCATCAAGCCTGATGCCTTCTCTCACAGTTAATTCTTAGACAGTAACATTAGCAAAACGCAGTCAAAGTCCTGCTGTCAGGTCAGGACAGATGCAACCCCGAGGATCTGATCCCTCCTGACACAAGCAGGTACCACCTCAGAGCCAGCATCAGTGCAAATCACAGCTGCAGTGGAAATCCCGAGGTGAGGAAAGGGAGGCAGGCACCTTGCTGCAGACCTGCCTCTGGCATGTTTTCTCTGGCTCTGGAAAAAGTAGATCGGAGTAATTTAAGGCTCTCAGCTTGCATCTAATAAACAAAACCTCACGAGGCTGTCAGAGGTGGGGGGAGGAAGGTGAACAGGGGCTGCCATCCTGGCAAAGGGAATGCATGCAGGGCACAGAGCAAGCAGGAGAAATGTGGGACAAACACAGGGGCTGAAGTCAAAAGCACCTCCTGGGCCAGCGCCTTCTTCCAATCTGGGAAAAGGATTCCGAAGCTTGAGCTCTCATCCTGCTTCCACGTGGAGACTGGAGTCGGCCCAGGCTCCCGGCAGCAGCCAGGGGAGGGTGTTGTGGACAGCTACGGCAGCAGGGACGAGGTGTTCCTGCGCTCCCGGGCACAGCCCGGCGGCTTCAGCGGCACCCGAGGCAGCCCAGCACCCTCCCATCCCAGCCTCCCCAGGCACACCCGTCCTGCGCTTCTTACGGAGGCTGTGCCTGGGTTCAGAGCACCCCTGGCACGGGAGCGCATTAGAAAAACACCACACAGGGAAATCTGCTTCCCATCAAGCCCGAAACAGACTGAAAAGGACCTAAAATAAACTCCAGGCTTAGACACAGAAGTCATACAGGCACCCAGGGCAGCTGAGGCTCCCGGAGCCTTTCGGATACCCTGAACAGTCTCCCTGCCGGCTATTACTGCCATTGTACGGACAGAGAAACATCCGAGGTAAAGAGAGCGCCTACAGTACTGCTCACTTCCGAGCATGCCAACCACAATGGCTTTGGGGAATTCAGACTAGGTTCTTTCTCAATTATTCCTTCCATAGCCAAGTGGCTCTGCAGCGCTAAATTGCTCCTGTCACTGAAGTAAGCAGATGTGATCCTGAATACACATGAGGAGACAATCTCCTCATCATACCATGGTGAGTTTTTGTAATTTCTCAGTCTAAGTGCACTTTAACTGAGTTGACATTCTCCAGGACCTTGGCCACTGATGGAAAATAATACTTCAATGGCCCTTTTAATTGATGTAGAGCTTCCTGCACCCCAATACAGCTCTTAAGAGTCACAGAAAAGCACTTTCAAGAACCCTCTGAGGATTCCCAAGTTGGTATTACAGCACTGCGTTTACGGAAGATAACTCCCAATGCTGTTTAATTACATCTCTGACCTCTATACAATTTCCCATTATAGACCTCATTCTTACCCCTTTTAAGTCCAACTCAACTCATTCCACAGGAGCAGGATACAAAGAGATCCTTAGCTCTGAAATTTGCATTAGGAAATGAGGGGCAAGAAGGGACTGCACTTCTCCATGGCTTTCAGAAGATTAAACAAGGCAATGAAGTGTGTGACTTCCTTTAAAGTCTTCCATTTAAAAATCCTCATTTCATGAGGCAAAGGTATCTTAATGTTTCCTTAGCCATAAAGGAGGAATTGTGAAGGAAGTCTGTACTTCTTGCAAATGTTATAACTATTTTTAAATCTTTGAATTGTCACACAGAAGCAAAGGGTTGGCTGGGATCTCAAGTGGTCTTTCCAAGAGGGAAGCAGCTCCATGTAATGCCTAAGAGACACCAGTCTAAGCCTTCCCTGAAGGATCATGACTCCTCACCTTCTCAAGTACTCTGTTCCCTTGCTTCTTTTCTCTTTCTAGTTATGATGTTTTCCAACATCCAAACCTGAACTCTCCTTGTCACAGGTAAGAGATACCTGGTGATCTGCCACATCTATGCAGAGGAGGACTCAAACAAAGCTTCTCTGCAAGGCTACCTTACATTTTGCAAAGCTCATCATCCCTCCCTCCTTCCTCCATTCCTTTCTCTCTCCCTCTGTATTTTGCAGCCCAAACAACCCTTCCTTTTGCACCCCTGGTAAAGCATATTTTCTAAACTGATCTCTGTGATCTCCTGCCCGATTCTCCTACAGCTCTATAAAGTGCAACACTCAAAGCTCAGCCCATCAGGCTGGTTTCCTCATCACTGAGCTGAAGAGACTAATTAAACTGCACACTTGCCATGCTCCTGGTAATGCATCCCAAAGTGAAGGCTGGGGTTTTGGGTTTGGCTTTTCTGTCACACAGACCTCCTGCTGCTGATGCACAGGCAGTTTGTGATCCATTCTTATCCCCACATCCCTCTCTGCAATGTCGCTTCTCCCGGTGTTCCCAGCTCCATGTTTGACTTCCCCATGCCAGGACCATTCCCAGATGATTTTGGGTAACATCTCCAGTTTATAAGCACCACTTTGAGCCCTGATCCTGTATTCCAGAGTGCTCATAAACTTATCTATTTTGATGGTGACCATGAATAACTGAGACCAGGGAAATGTTGGGAAGAATCTAGGTCATAATTTAAGGGCCTTTGTGTTATTGATGAAACAGCAGTGAGACATCCCTGTCCCTCTGCAGCAGGTGCTGTGGCACCTTCTCACACAGCCAGTTGTGCCACACAGTACTCAGGGCACAGACAGAAAAAACCTTTTGTCCTGAACTGCTTTCACATGAACCCCAAATTGAGGCAAAATTCCTGAAATGAGTATTTAATTGATATAGAAGCTTGCATCCAAACAAAAGGTAGCTTTTGGGGCAGCCCCTTTTCCCCATGAAACAAAATTTGCAAAAAGTGTGTGTGGAGGGGAATCCCTGTAGAAGACTAAATTACAAGGAGAGATGGCAATGAATTTAAAAGGAGAATGGGATGTCAGGAGTCCAGGAACACCTTCAGCAGCACCAAGTAACCCTCATATAAGGGTCCAGTGTAACCTTGACCATCAAGGCTTTAAGATCTCCAGAACACAACATGACCCAAGTACATAGCTCCATCACCATTTCCTGACCTCCCATCAACACGCTGCTGGAAAAGCCTGCTCTTCAAGGCTCTACATGATTAATTATTCATCAAACTATGTTTGGACATCCACGGTTCAATCCCAGCCTCCATGATTAGATACATCAGAATCTTGAATACAGATATTAAAGTCGTTGGGCGCCTTTTCACCAGAGTTGGCTCAACACTGGATTTTGAAGCTATCTGCTATATATAGCCTAAAGCAGTTGCCTCTCTGCTCAAAGGGGTTTATGCCTGTAAAAAGAAAACCATTAGCACTGGGAATGAAGTGGCTGGTGCGAAGGACAGCGGTGCCCAGGCAATGCCACAGCCCACCCTCCGGCCGGCTCACGGGGGCGAAGGGCACTGGGACCCCAGGCCCCGAGACAACTCTCCGGGCATCGCCGCTGCCGCCCCTCCGGGAGCAGCGCCCGAGACTAGGGTCCCACTGGGGCCGCCTCGGCACGGAGAGCTCCGGGAGAGGGCTGTTCCCGGCCACGGGACGGGACGGAACGGGACGGGACGGACAGAACGGGACGGACAGAACGGGACGGGCGCACCGCAGCGTGCGGGGACCGACAGGACATTCGGGACGGCCGGGACCGCGCGCCCCCCGCCCGCTCCCTCGCCCCCTCACTCACAGTGGCACCATCCCAGGTGGCAGCACCAGTGCAGGCGGAAGCAGCGGCCGTGGCTGTGCGTGGCGCAGAGCGAGAGCCCGTCGCAGGGCTGGAAGTCGGGTCTGCCCGCGCAGCTGCGGGCGAGCGCCTGAGCCTCGTCCAGCTTCTCGCTCTTCGCCGCCGCCGCCGCCCCGCTCATGGCGCCGCC
>VZTN01021371.1:1034735-1063737 GCA_013400515.1 Erpornis zantholeuca | reverse complement strand
TTCACCGCTTTCCCAAGGCGCTTGCCGCGGCCGGAGCGCACCGGCAGGAGCGGCCACCGGCCCCGGACGGGTCAGCCCGGCTCCCAGCAGGGCTGCGGGCCGGCTGCCAGGCTCCTCCGAGCACTCCCTCGGCCATGTGGAGCTCCGCTCCAGACACCACCGGGCTTGATAAATGGGATCCGGGCACCCTGGCACCGGACAGCAGCCTCCGGGGAGCTTGGGCAGCAGGCAAGCAGGCAGCCTCGATTATAAGCGATCTGGGGCGCTCCAAGTGTGCAGCTCTTTGCTGTTCTGTGAGACAGGTGGACACAGATCACCCCTGCAGTGCCAGAGCCAATGGAGCAGGACACTGAGCTGCTAGCACACGTGGCCCGCGGCACAGGCGGGTTTTAGTTGTTTTTTTTCCTTCATGCTACTTAATCTAATTCAGAAACCCATTTCTTTCTAAGCATGCAGTGATTAAAAAAACCCTGATAATCTTTGTCTTTCATTTTGTAAAATAATCAGTAGATATAATTTTAGTTAATAAAGATATGAAAATGTATTGTTATTTTCCAACAATCATATCTTTAGGCCAAAATTAAAGTTTGGATTTATCTTGAGCTGTGGCTACATTATTTGTTTCCTAAGTGAGGTGGTGGACTTGTTTCCCTGCTGTGTTTGAAAGAAAATTGCAGTTTTATTGCTGCTCTGCTCAGTACTGGGAGTTGAAGTCAGCTTTCTGTTAGAATAGAAATCAAATGGTCATTTTCATAGTCCCTTATCTTTGTACAATACCCAATAGCTCTGTGTCAGAAACAGCAAAAACATACTTGTTTTTCTGTATTCTCCAAAATATTCCCAGACAATTCATGTGGGCTCTGTCCTTGGATAGATCCCAGAGGTGTCCCCATCCTGTACACCCTCCTGAAGGTGTGCTGAGAGAACTATTTGCTTCTTGCCAACAAGAAGGGCTTAAGAATGGCCAAGTTGCTGGTGTCCGGCTGTGATCAGCTCCACACTTCATGGGTCAGACCAAGGGATATGGGTGATAACTGCAGAGCACAGATTTGCACCGAGGCTTCGAACCACCTCTGACTGTGATCCCTGACTTGCAGCTCAGACCTGGTCTCTGCAGTGCTGCTGGCTCTTCCTGCTCATCCATGGTCCCTTCCTGCAGTGCCTCAATGCCACATGACTGAGTCCCAGCTGTGCCCTCACCTCTTCTGGTCTGGAATGGCTAAACCATTAAACTCAGCCTATTTGGGCAGGGGATATGTGCCCCACTGCACTGAGCAGGGGCTTTGAGCCTCCCGTGGCACTGGTCACCAGGAGTGGGAGGCCTTCACAGGCTTGTACATTTTAAATGTCTCTCAGTGTAATAAACACTGAGAAGAGAGTATTCGGACACTCCTAGAGGCTTATCTGCCTTTGTTTTGCTGAAATCCCACTGAAATCAGCAAACATTTAGGACTTTGCTCAGCTGTTTTCAAGAAGAGGAGAAACTGATTGCAAATTCAGGTGTTTCTTTGACACTGTCCTGATGTCTCCATATTCCCTGGAGCCCACCGGCAGGAAGCAAGGGATGCAGCTCAGCTCCCACGAGAACCCTGGCCCAAGGAGACCTGACACTTCTATCTGCTGGCACGAAGTCCTTCCTCTCAAGCACTCTCTCACCTCCAGGAGTGCTCTCAGACCAGCCTGGGCTGTTAGATCACTTTCTGTTCAAAAGAAATGAAGAAGGAAGGTGAACTGTGGGTTACAGAAAGAGGGGTAGGTGCTTCTGGCAAGACCCAAGCACCCCATCCAATCTGGGCATGCACTGCAGGACAGCACTTCTGAGCAGCCTGAGGCAGGGAGCTCTCTGCCTCCCTTTGAAGGGCCGGTGCTGCAGGGACTCTGATCAAAGCTGAGGCAATCCTCCCCTCTGGTGCACTCCCATTCGCTACTGTTTTGCACAATGCCTGTGGCTGAGCAGTTAATGGAGGCATCTGCTGCACTGGCAGAGTTCACCGACTTAATTAAAGATATCTAACAATCCTGCAGCTGCATGCGAGAGGCCACGGGTGCTCGCAGGGCTGAGACACTGAATCTCCTCAGCCTGAAAGCAAGCACCCCGCTGTGCAGAAAGCACAGCCATGCAGCCAGACACCACATGAAAGCAGAAGCAGGGCCCAAAGATTACGGATGGGCTGGAGCCAGCTCGCATTGTGTGTAGCCTCACCATGCCGGAGAACTGTATAACCTCTGCTCACGGATAGCTTGGAATGGTCAGACATGCAGCAGGTGTGCAGAGCTGGGGACATCCCTCGCCTGTAGGGATGGTTTTACCTGGAAAATATTTTTAACAGATATTTTCTCACTGAGTGAAAACGGTTAACTGGTTTAAAAAGACAGGTGGGAAAACTAATCCTGTACCAAGTGATTATCAATTTCTCCTCTGAGCGGGCTGCATTCTCTCCTGTTAAATGAAGAAACATTTCACTCGTGGGCATATTTCTGGCATCACTGCACATTTAAGCTGCTGGGGACTGTGCAAGGCTGTTAACAACTTACCAAAGAGGCTCACAGAAAAGGCTGGTGGTTGCTGCTTAGGCTGCTCGTCAGCAGGCACCAAGGGCTTTGGATCAGGCTGCCGAGCACGGGCGGCTGCCCTGCAGGTTGAGGGCCAAGGAGCTGTGGCTCCCCTGGGCGCGCTCTGCCCCGCCGGGAGCGCAGCAGGCCGGGGGCCGCGGCTGCCATGCACTGCCCCCGCCCTCCCGGAGCCGGGAACGCGACCTCGCGGCCGCAGCAATGTCACCGCTGGCTGCTGGGACGTCAGGCAGACAGAACGATCGATGCTGGGCTGCTTTGGTCGATGTGAATTTACAAATGAACTTCTGTCAGGAGAGACATCCCTGCTCTGAACAACCTCTGTTCTCAGCAATTCCTAGTGAGGGAAACGGGCCCATCAAAGGCACCAGCACACAGGTACTGCAGGTGATGAGAAGCATTTCAGCTCCAGGGTAGAAGCTGGTGGGTCTCTATATCCTGGGATAACACTGCTGCTCCAGAGGAAGGGCATGTCCTCTGCTCCGCAGCCTCCTGCTGCAAGGGAATTGCCCTTTCCCAACTGATCCCCAGTGCGGGTGAACACCACGGCATGAGGCACGGGAGAGGGGAGGTTAGCCCGGGCAGGGCATCCTGTCCAGAGCTGTCCTGGGGATGACAGGCCAGCCCCGGCACAGCCAGGGCTGTTTTGTAACGTGTCATGCAGAGCCTGCTCTCCTGGAAGTAGTGCTTCACCTTAGAGCCAAGCTGGATTGCTCTCAGCTCGAGTGATTGACACTCGAGTGATTTGGGGCAAACTGCCCCAGTTTGCTGGGCCTAGGGTGACTCCTTCTCCATTCCTAGAGAAAAATCCTCCCCGGAGCCAGGGACCTGGGTTGGCTTGTAACTCGTGGAGGGTTTCCTGCCCTCAGTTTTACTCCCTCGGCCATTGGTGGACAGGAGTAGACAAAGGGCAAAATGAAACATATTTAGAAAAAAGAGGCACGCAGCCTATTTAGACACAAACTCCTCCAGAAACAGGAAAGCTATCTCATTCCACCACATAAAGAAGCAATGGGGAAAAAACAAAAACCAAGCACATTTGCTTTTTTTCTGCTATCCCACATGACACCATATAATCTGTCATTAGATAATCATAGCGGTTTTATTAAATTAAAATCAAAAGTTAAACATTCCATGTCCCTGAGAAGGGAATATAGACCAACCTTTTCCCCATACCAGACTGGAAGATACATTCACTAGACATGTGAAATGGGAGACTTTGTCCCCAATCATCAAGTCTGGAGCTAGTTTGGCTCCCTCTCTGCTCTGCCCTTTGCTAGAGCTCTTCCCCCTCCCTGCCTGCCTGCAGCAGTGTCCCTGCCTGCACAGCGCTTGTGCCGTGCCCTTCTCAGGGCACTCTCTGCCCATGAGAAAACCTGGTCAGTGCCAGGCCATGTTTCAAGCTGGTCAATTAGAGCCTTTTGAGGCCCAACAACTGGTAGCTGTAGTCAAGCAAGATGCGTGGAGTGATGGCAACACATTTCCACACTGAAGAGATGCCAGAAGATGTTTCTGCTTGGACAAAGCCAGGTGGGGATAATGGCAACAGAGGATGGAATCTGGATGCAGAAAGCCAGTCATGAGCCACCACAGGGCAGGTTAGTCAGATT
Source organism: Erpornis zantholeuca (assembly GCA_013400515.1). Classification (NCBI taxonomy): domain Eukaryota; kingdom Metazoa; phylum Chordata; class Aves; order Passeriformes; family Timaliidae; genus Erpornis; species Erpornis zantholeuca. The sequence goes on along the minus strand of VZTN01021371.1, from coordinate 1,059,556 downwards.
GAGGTATTTGTGACTTTTCTGGCATTTATTAGAGCCTCCTCTGCAGCAGGGAGAAGAGATAGTACCAGGGGACAGCAAGGGAGTGCCCTTTGCTCTCTGCCTAGACATGCTCTCTCCACCTCATTTGACTTCACCTCTGAAAGGTGCTGCACCTTTGTGCCATCTGTCCCCCAGCAGCAGGAAAGGAGCAGGCTGCAGAAGAGCCAGGGAATTGAGGAGAGGCGGCTGCACAGGAAAGAACTGAAGCAAGCTGGGAAATAGATTGAAGACAGGATTTGGTAGATCTGTCAGGTCTTGGGTGAACTGTGATCGTAATTTTCTTGGCTCCAGCCATGACTTGCATTGTGGGCTGTAAATGCTGCTCCCTGCCTTCCCCAAAGGCAGACTGGAAGAGTACAGCTGCAGTGACGTGCAGGCAGTGCAGAATGAGATGGGCCTTTACACAGCAGTGTGGGAAGACAGTGGGTGAGGCTGGGAGAGAAGGATGGATGAAGGCAGTGGTGACCTGCAGCAGGTGGGGAAATGAGATCAATCATCGGCCAAAGCTATTTCCTGCAAAGGCTCAGGAAGGCCCATGACTTTGTTTGTGGGCCTGTAGCACTTTGTGTTTGATTGGAAGAGACAGTGCAATTGAAGCACCAGTTTCATGAGATCAGCCTCCATCAGAGGAATCACAGCTTGGGGCTCTGCCGGCTGAGGTAGGACATCCACTCCTTGAGCGGGGGGTTCCCCACAGCCACCAGCTTTTTCAGAAAGGCACTGGGCCGTAACCCGGGCACATCAGGGTGGGCCTCAGAGTATTTCTGCAGTTTGGCCAGCACGCGGGGGAGCCCCACGGTGGAGGCGTAGAACATGGGGCCGCCCCTGTGCTTCGGCCACCCGTAGCCATTGATGTAAATGACATCCAGGTGCTCTGGGCCTGACGCTATTCCTTCAGCCAGGATGGCAAACCCCTCGTTGATGAGGGAAAACAAACACCGCTCCAGGATTTCCTCCTGGTCTATAAAGCGTGTCTTGATGCCATGGGTGTCTCTGTACTGGGACAGGAAGTCGTGGAGCCATGGGTCTGGCGTGGCTGTCCTGCCCCCGGCCTTCTCGTACCGGTACCAGCCTTTGGCGGTTTTCTGGCCGAAGCGGCCCTGCTCACACAGGAGGTCTGGCACGGGGCTGTAGCGCTGCCCGTGCCGCTGCCGGGCCGGCGTGCCCGCAGGGAGGGATGGCCCCGTCAGGCCCTGCTCCTTCCGAGACCTCCAGCCCACATCCAGCCCGGCGAGGTCAGACATGCGGAAAGGGCCTATCTTAAACCCAAAATCTTCGAGAACCTGATCTACCACTTCCGGTCTGCTTCCTTCCTCTAAAAGGAAAACCGCCTGTTGCACGTACGGAAACATCATGCGGTTCCCAACAAACCCAAAACAATTCCCTACCACCACTCCAACTTTTTTCAGGGCTTTGGCCAGCTGCATAGCAGTGGCGATGGCGGTGGCGGACGTGTGGCGGCCATAGATGATTTCCAGCAGCCTCATCACATGGGCAGGGGAGAAGAAGTGGGTGCCAATGACCTGCTGTGGGCGGCTCGTGGCAGAAGCTATTTCGTCGATGTTCAGGGCTGATGTGTTTGTACACAGCAAGGCCCCTGGCTTGCAGATCTTTGACAGCTTGTGGAATATTTCCTTCTTTAGTGCCATGTTCTCAAACACAGCCTCGATGACTAGGTCTACATCACGCAACAGATCGAAGTCCACAGTGAACTGGAGACGTGCAGGGTTATGGAAATCCAGGGTCTGGGCACCCCCCTCCATTTTCATAGCTTCACGTTCCAAAAGGAGCATCACAGCTTTTCTTCCCTTGTTCAGATACTCCAGATCCTGCTCCAGGGCTACCACAGGTATGTTGGCCTTAACCAGACAAGTCACAATGCCTCGACCCATTGTTCCCAGCCCTAGGGATAAAAGTGAGATAGAATCAAAGATTATGAATAAAAAATTAATCTCTTGACAGTAGCATTTCCTTTGTATCTCCAGGATAAAATATGGAGGCCTCTGGAAAACAGAGAAACAGATATTTCAAACAGAAAACAGATATTGAAGACTGGGAAAAAGGAAGGTGAATTTTCTCTTTCAGTGAGCCTAAATGTTTGAAAAGAGGTAGAACAAAGGCAAGTTAGTATCCTCACAAGCTTATGAAATCCCAGTGGGATTCACCCAGTGTGCACGGACCATGAGATTCATGTCTTCTCTCTGCAAAATTTTATACCTATGGAAACCAGGATCACTGAGGAGTGAGAACCTGGGGATCAAAGAGAGAAGCTCTGAGTTACAGCTGCAACCCTTCTGCAGGCTGGTTCAAAGCAAGCTTCACCCTGAGGGTATCAGTGCCTCACTGTTCCTGTGAGATGGTCTGTTGTGGGCAGTGAGCAGATAAATCCCCCCTTTGAACTTTTTGACACCAGCAAAGTTCAAAGAGTTGGTTTCTCCATCTCCTTTCCAAGCTTCCTCTTTGTCTCCCTCCTTTTCTCTCTCTGCACTTCACTGTGTGATCTCTGGAGCAAAAAAAAATCGGCTGCTATTTCTGTAAAGACTTGGAAGCTGATCTACTCTAACGTCTTGTGTGTCTCTCAGTGCCAGGTCAAACAGGATGGAACTAACACAGCGTTCTTAATCTAGACTTCAACATCTTCTCTCTCCTTTTAAATCACACTGGCACATCAGTAGCCTTTTGCCTGCTGTTCATTTTCTATCAGGCATCTCTGCCCACCTGGAACTCTTCATGCCCTCCAACAGAGGCCATTCCTAACTTCTGGAGATTCTCAGTCTTCCTTGTCCAACCACACAGCTAAAGCTCTTGCCTAGAATTCCTGTAACTGAGAATCCATTTACATTGTAATTTTTTTCCTCCAAGATCCATAAATGTGCTACCCCCAGCTCATACCCCCAGGAATCCCAGTGTAGAGGTTACTGGCTCGATCCCTTGCACCAGCTCTGCCCTCTGTGACATTAAATGAAGCTGCACTTTCCTGTGACACACCACCCACACCACTGATCCCACTCTCCAATGGTGGAGGCTTTTCCAACTAAATCAATACAAACTAGTGAGGGAAGGTCAGCACAATTTTACCAGCTTTGAAAGTGCGAAGCCTCTGAATGGGAGGATTATTAATATCCTAAATAATGCAGCAACCAGAAAAAGTATAGGTTTGTTATAATTCTGTAAAAATGATTTTTTTAATCTGAGGTTTACAAATGAAAGTCAGCTAAACAAATAAACAGAAACAAGGGGATTAAAAAATTTGCCTAAAGCAGCTTTGTAAAGAAGAGCTGAAATGATGTCATCATTTAAACAAGTTCCAGCAACCAAGGTCAGACAAGCTAGGATGTTTTTCCTGCATGCTACACACTCTTGGTTTAGTTCTGCCCACCTTCAGCTTGTGTGCACACAAGACATTCCAAACATTCCCTACTTAGCCACCAGAAGAGAGTTTTTACTGGCATCACTAGCTGGCAGCCTGCTTACAAACCATCATTACACTCCCAAGCAAGTGCTGAAGTTCCTTTCTAGGAAATTAGATTTGCTACTTCATAATCAAGTTCTGCTGAAAACTAATTTGAAAATAAGTCTAAAATAACATGGATCAGCTCTTAGTAATTCAGTGTCTATGGTTTGCTGACTGAAACAACCTGAACATGAGTAGCTCCTCCCACTGTGCTCACTCTCTAGAGCCTTTGATGCAGGAGCAGGTACAATTAGGGACAGGCTTTCCCTGGCTTTGGTGAGCTACACAAGGTGCTTTCTTCCTGCAGTGCAGGAGGGTAATTCACCCCCCCCAGCCCCATCTCTCTTTAGACATCAAGCTGAAGTGTTTGCAGTTCCACATGGCTCCCTCTTGAAGTCTCTTCCTTTCCATGGTGGAGGGCTGGCTTTTCTCTCTAGCATTTCCAAGCTCTCCACATATCCTGGGTCTTGCTCACTCCTGATCCTCCCAGGTTCAGTCTCATGACTGAAATCTTAGTAGTTCTCTTGCCATATGAACACACCCCCTTTTCCTAAATGAAAACCTCTTTTGTGAGCAGATGTTGCCCAAGCTTCTTTCCCAGGGAAGCTCTGCAGTGGTGCCAGGTGATTCCCCTGGTTGCTTTCATCACGAGTACTCCATGTAGGTTTTCACCATCCCATGAGAGACAGGCACACATGCTTGTAGTACTACACTTTCTAGGCCACGGGAACAGGCTTATAGATAAGATATGAGCTTGCCAAGCTTGTTTCTGACCTAGAAAAGCTGTCTCTCAACTTCCTGCAGAACTCTGCAATGGCCTGTATGAAATGATGTTTAATGAAGCTGGCAGAGAGAGTAATGAAAGCCCCAAGGGGTTTGTTACATTAGAGCTTGCACAGCATGATTCCCCTGGAAATATTTTCTAAAATTGGGCTATAAAACTAAGGAGAGCTTTGGCTATCTAGCAGGGAAAGAGGTATTTCTGAAGACTCCTCTTTTGCAATTCAGAAAGCCAAGTGATCTTGGGGAAGAACATGTTAGAGCAGAAAAAATGGTAGGGGATCATTAAGCTTTACATGTGTAGAAGGCTGTGGAAGAAAGAGGAAGGGAGATGTCTTGTGCTCAGCTCAGATCACACAGACTGAAACACGGTGAGGAACTACTCCAGAATTTCTGCTGTGTGCTCCATTTTCTTATTTAACAGTGCTTTCCCTTCCCCCAAGGTTTCTCTTCCAGGAAAACCCTATATTCTTGTTTTCCATGCAGGGGGCTATTTTCATGTCCAAAGCACATCTTTCCAAAAAATGACTGAAATTTGCTTCAGGGGCAAGAACAGTGCCCAGCCAACCTGCTCCTGGTCTTTTATTGTCAAATGAAGCTTTGACATATAATCAAAACTCCACTTGTACATATGTAATTTCAGGCAAATATGGGTATGACAAATCCATTTGCTGGGCAAGCTGAGTGAATAATGATGGTTAATTATTGATCTGTCATGTGAGGTACTTAGAATACAAAAAACCATAAAAAATTAATTGAAGGACCTTAAAAACAAATTTCAAAACAAAAGAACTTGAAATATGTACAAGGCAGATCATGTACAGTCACACACACTACAGAAATACTGATCAGTGGAAAAAACTCTGAACTCTAATGAATATTGCGGCCTTAAAATGTCTGGCAATGGAAATAATCCTTTATAGATTGGTAAAAATATGCAAGGACTGTTCTGGTTTTCCTGATAGAAACAACAATAAGCAATTGGCAGTGACGGGCTGCTGATTTCTCTGTTTCAGGGTATCAGTTTCAAGCAGAAATAATGTGATACTCCAGGCAAGCAGGGAGGTGTGCAGAGATGCAGTTGGAAGGGACAGAGAGAAAAGACCCTTCTTTCTGGGTGTTGAGGAACCAGAGAAAGTGAAAAGAGGTGGGATCCAAGAGTTCAGAACAACAAAAGCAAATGAAACAAAAAGTCAACATGAGAAAATCAACATGATCTTCTCGGTTGGTTCCCAGAGTGCAGCAATAAGAGATGGAAGCAGATGCATAATGCAACATGGGTTTGGTGTGGGAAACTGTGGGAAAGAGGGCTCTGCTTGATTTCTGAGGAGCCTAAATTGAGGCAGCACCTTTCTCTGACTGCCATCCTCTCTGCAGTGAAAACAGAGAGTTCCTGGGTCACCTAGGTAGACTCAATACTTGCATGGATGAGCAGCTCTATTTTAAAAGGTGTCAGTCCCTCAGCCCGAGGATTTTGATTTCTGGTGTTGCAAGGATGTACTTCAGATCAAAAAACATGAAGTTACAAAATACTGTAGAGCATTGTACTGGCTGGAGAATGACTTTTTGTTACAATAGCCTGTAAGAAAAAATACACTTGTGTTGGCATGCTCTCTGCCTGTCCCTAATGGACTCACAATTTCACTTATATCAAAAGGCAAAATAGGAGGAAAACCTTCCAGAGGAAGAAGAAAAAGCACAGCAAGGTGTAGAAAGAAGTGATAGAAGGCAGTGACACTTTGGTGTGGGATTCAGGGTTAAAAGAAGGTGATCAAGAACCTCCAAGACAAGAGATGTCTCATGGAACAAAGCATGACATGAACGAGAGCATAAGCAAAGCCAGCTCTGCTGGTGGGGTACAGGGCTGTGTAATGGGAGCAGTGATTCAGCAAGGGTGGAGTCTGGGGGAGTGTCAAGGCCCTGAGGGCACTGATGGGATTTAATGTCCCTGACCAGCCACACCTGGAGCCTCCACGCACCTGCACTGCCCACTGCTTCTGAACCCCATTTAAGCTCTGACCTGGGCTTATAGCTCCTTCTTAAGCTTCCTTGGAGGAGTTCTGGTGGCTTACTGTGGCTATGGCCACTGTTAATGCAGCCCCCAGCTGGTAGACTGGCTTCCCACCTTTACCTTGGACCTGCATCATCCTGGGAACTTTGCTTGATCACCTGCACTTCCAGGAGACCCTGGGCATGATCTCTGGGCCTGCCCTGCTCTGCCTTGCCCAGTACTGTAAACATTGATGCAGCAGTAGGTTGTGCTGCCATCCAGAGGGAGAAATGGGTGGGCAGGATCTTCAGGAACGGGGAAATGTAAAGTCCTGTGTGTGTGAAGGAATGGTGCATTAGTGAGGGCTGGCTGCTGGAAAGCACCTCCCCAGAAAAGGGTCTGGGGGTGCTGCTGGACACCAGGGTGACTCTGAGCAGCAATATGACCTTGTGGCACAGAAGATTAATGGTGTTGGACCTATGGCAGGAGGGGTCTGTGGCACTGGTGAGACCAAAGCTGGAGTGCTGGGTCCACTTCTGGGCTCCTTAGTACAAGAGTGATTTGGAGTGAGTTCAGTGAAAGACAAATAAGATGATTAAGGGACTGGAGTACATCTCGTGAGGGAGGGCTGAGCCAGCTGAGACTTCAGCACAGAGAAGGCTTGGGGGATCTCACCCATGTGTACATAAACACCTGAGAGAAAGGTACCTGGTAAAGAAGATGGAGCCAGACTCAAGTGGCTCCTGGTGATAAAACCAGAGGTCATGGGCACAAGCTGAAACAGGGGAGCTCCATCTGAACATAAGTAAACAATTATGTTTAGTGTGGGGCTGACTAAGCACTGAGACAGGTTTCCTAGAGAAGTTGTGGAGTATTCACCCTTGGAGATGTTCAAGAGCTGTCTGGACATGGTCCTGAGCAACTGGCTCTAGGTGACCCCATGTGAGTGGATATGTTGGACAAGATGATATTCAGAGGTGCTTTCTTGCCTCAAGGATTCTGTGGTTCTGCCCCCTCTCATTGCCATTGGCTCCCCATCCCTGGGGTGCAGCTGCTCCCTGCCAGTAGATAATTAACTGGATGTGCTGAACATGGCTAACATGAAGGTTGTCTGTTACCCTGGGCATATTAAGCAGGAGCAAGGAGGAAACCTCTTGGTACCAGGTCTTGGTGTAATTACTCCTGGAATGCTGTTCCCACTTTGGCTATGAATGTTTTATGAAGTATTGAAAAATTTGGGAAAGTTCAGGGTCATTAAAATGACCAGAGTGTGACAGACTGTGCTCTGCAGAAGGAGTATCAAGGCACTTGGTTTATTTGTTCTACAGAACTAGGAGTTAACTTGAGCATTGTCTGTAATGAGCTATAAAAATATCAAAACCTAGGGGTGAGGTTGGGGAAATTTCAGACCAGAATTCAGAAATCTGTCCAGAGATGAGTGGAAAATACTTAATCCAATAGAAGAGATGTGTAGCCCAGCCAATTCTGTTTGGGAGTAAAATGTAGATTATGTTTCTACTTGAAACTTTCAAATAGAGGTTGCATTTGTCCTCAGAATTCCCTCCAGCTCAGTTACAGCCCCAAAATAGGCAGCTCAGCTCTAGCAGGCCTTCTGGCTAAACTGTCACTGTGATTAGGTCTTTGCAAGTTGTGTTGTTCTGGCGTGGTTTAGCAGCACAGAGCAGAGAATGTCCCTCCTGGTCACCTGGTCATTCCCACAAACTCCAACACAAGCCCTCCTGTCAAAGCACACACTGCAGGGCTGACCTGTCTGGGACTGACAAAAGTGTGTGTCCAGACTTCTGTGCTCTTCAAGTCATAGAATAACTCTGGTAATAATTAATGCCTCCTTGCCTGAATGCTTTAACAGCCACAGATACTTCTCACAGGGTTTGTGGACCAATGTTTAAAAACCCATTTCTATTAAAAATATGGCATGGCAGCTAACAAAGAGAAGAGAACTTCCAAAGAAAATCTCTATGGCCTAAACTGAGTTGTCAGACAGCTTAAGAGCCTTGAGAAGCACTCAGGAAAAAAGCAGTGTTGATCTGGTGAGATTTCCTTGAAACAGAATGGATGTTTTCCAAGTGCTCCATTACTTGTCTAACCATTTTTGAGTGCTACTATCAACAGCTAGAGCTGAAAGATATTTTTTTTAATCTCAGCAGTGTATCGAAGGTTTTATTTAAATTGCTCTTATAAAAAATTAATGAAGGCATTATCTTGCTGGGCTACAAAATGGCAGGAGTGGATCCCAGTGAGATGAAATCTTCTTAAAATACAGCTGTCAAAACATTTTTGTATTAATACATCCCTGAGTGACTCTGTGCACATACACTCGCAGTACAGAGCTAGACCAGGAGGAGGAGAATTTCCTACAGACCTGCTTCTAGCACGGAGCAAAGCCAGGTAAGGGAGCAGACTGCTTATGGTCCACACACGAAGCTGTGTCTGCAGTGAAAGCTATTCTTCCAAAGGAAGAGGAGGCTTCAGGTACTAATCTAGTGGCGTGTGAATTGCCATCTATATTTGGAGTTTCCCAATGCAGCGGCACCTTCAGCAATGGTATCTGTGGGTGGGATGGGTGTGAGTGACTGCTGGGGACCCCCGGTGCCCGCCCCGGCGGTGCCCTGCCCTTACCTATGACGGCTGCCCTGCGCACGGGCTGCGGGGCAGCGCTGCCCGCCGAGCTGCGGCCGGGAGCTGCCCAGCGGCGCACGGCTCTCTCGGCGAAGAAGGCGTACTGCAGAGCCCGGGCCTGCCCCGAGCTCAGCAGCACCCGGAACAGCTCCCGCTCCCGCCGCAGCCCCTCGGCAAAGGGCATCTCGGCGGCGGCCCGCACGGCCTGCAAGCACAGCTCCGGAGCCAGGCACCCCCGCGCCTGCTTCTTCACCTTCGCGAGAGCTTCCTGCAGAAACCCCTCCGTGTCGGGCAGCTTGGGAACTGGCTTCAGGCTGAGCCTGCGGGGTCCCAGGGGCTGGCCTGGGGGGAGAGAAATGGAGTTACAGAACAATGCATCCACATTTTTTCAGATGTAGCCTTTCTAGACTACAGGTTTCCACCCTTTCCCACAGGCTGGGAAGGCAGTCTGCCTCCTCTAACTCTCACTGCATTAGGGCTCGCATGGCACAGTGAGCTGGGTCTAGAACTAACGTATCTGACATTTCTCCTTATCTCTGCTCTGACAATTATGATTTTTCAAGTCCCTTCTCAGACTTCAAAAAAAGTAAGACTTTGTTTTCAAATTCTCTCCTTCATTTTTCTCAGCTTTGAAGCGCCCTGGTTTTCCAGTTCTCTCCCTCTACAGCTGCCATATTCATATGGATCTTTCTATAAGCTTCATTAATAAAGTTTTCATCCAGTGTTGTTTAGTACTCAGTTGACACTTAGCCAGAAGCATTCCAGCCAGAGTCCTGACCCAGACATTGACATGAGAGTGGAAAACACACCCTGACTTCTTCCCTTACCGAAGGAGCCCCTCAATTCACTTTGGGATGAACCAAAAGGAGATCTCACTCAGCATGAGTTGGGCAGCAAATGAATAACAAGGGAGAGTTCATGTTTGTGTCAGCAAGGGACGAATCAAATAGTCACACAAATATATGAAGTTCATTACAGACAGAGGTTGCTATGGTGATAGCTAGAAAGGATTTTAATTGAGAGAACTTAGTTACATTTGAGATGCCAAGATTCTGTCTTCTTCGTAAGTACAGACCTGGCCATACTCAGGTGTTCCTCTGCCCTTAATGGCAGCTTGCTCAGTAAAGACCGTGGAGGAGCAAGATCAGCAGCTGAGGATGTATCCCCTTGATACTGCAACATTCTCACAAGGACCCTGCTGTCATCGCAGCCATATCCAGACCATTAACTGCAGCCTGGCACTGTGTGGATTGCCAGTGCTGTTCCCTGAAGCAGCCAGGACTGCCACCAAAGTCAGGTGGTGGGCTGAGAACCTTCTGCTGAAGGTCTCTGGGGACAGTGCCTCATTGCTCTGGCCTCTTAGATGAGCTGTGCCATGGGGGCACACTTCCTTCCAAGGCAGCATATTGCATCCAGCTTCCCTTTCTCTTCCTGTTGTCTGAGCTAGAGACGTGCCAATGCACCAGCAGAAGACTCAGGAAATCCTACAGAGGATGCTGAAGAGCAGGAATAATGGCAACACTGCAGGCATGGTTGCCTGAGGAACATGTCCTGACTCTAGCCCTTCCTCCAAGACTGAGCAATGCTTAGGAGAAGCAGAAATACAAGTTTCCAGGATGAGTTAATATACTGATTTCTTGTAATAAAGGTCTTCAGAGCTCAGGTTTTTTAATTAAGCCTCTTAGTGAGCACAAAAAGATGAACATTCACTGTGTGAGTAGCTTCCCTGGTAATCAGTGTTCATAAAAATGTTTTCACATTGACAGTGGATATAATTTGTATCAGCCAGTATTGCAGGATTTAGTCAGGATAATGTTCCTTTATTTTGGAATATTTTTTTCCCTAAATCTAAGTTTTTAACCCAGAAATGCTCTTTATCTGCAGTTCTTTATTTAGGACTTAAATAGTGGGTCATATTCCATCACAAGAAGAAAGCTCAGGCTTGTCCCAGAAAGCTGATGGGATGGCTGGAAGACTGGGCAGATCAAGGGATTTCCACATCCAGTGGAAAGGGCTGGTAAAAAAGAAATACCACTGGGAGGCTTTAGGCTTGGTCTCCAGACAGCAAGTAGTACTGTAAGCACAAATACTGATGGGGGACAGGAGACAGTGCCTCAGACTAAAAAAACCCCAACAACTCAGGGTCCTGTAATAAAACTCTTATTTTAGCTGCAAACTAAATAGGTTTTCTACAGCACCTCTGTGCAGTGTCTTTGCTTCTGCACTACTAGTAACAATAAAGGACATGTTTATGATCAGGAAAGAATTATCAGAACCTAAATCTGGGAAGAAGAGATCAGTGTGGGACACCTGCAGCTTGATTTCTGAAAGCAAAGCAACAGGAAGATGATGAACAGTGTCAGACATCAGTGCTGCAGGAAATGCATCATCCACACACAGGAGCTGACACAGACTCCTGCTCTGTTTACCAGGCTTCTAGTCCAGGTGGCACAACAGGCAGACCAAGTCTATAAAATTTCTATCAGCAAATGCACCATGTATGCATGCAGTATCAACTATTATATTATTTAAAGAAAGAAATATCATCCCAGAGTTGTAAACCCTTGGGATACTATAGGATGGCACATGCAAGAGACAGGGCTGATGTTCTTCCTTGTGCAGGGAACAGCTTGTGAATTTTTGAGAAATAAAGCTGAGCCTGGCCCCTGCCCCTCAGGCTGCCAGAGACAAGTCCAGGCTATGTCAGACCTTCACAGAGTCTGTTTGTATCCAAGGGACACTTGGCTAGGCCTCTGTCTAAGGAAGGTGTCAGCCAGAACCTTGAGCCCTGGGGAGGGATTGAAATGTCTTGATATTGTGCATTTTGGCAGAGATGACACAGAAAGGCCTTGCAGCTCTAAGGGAAAGCCTTTCCTCCAGCCTCCATTTCAAGGCTGCAATTACCCACCAGCAGCATCTGTTCCGCCCCTGGCTTTGATGAGCCTCAGGAGGAACAACTGCTTCCTCTGCAGCAACTCCCAGTGGCTTACAGGCAGAAACTCATCATCTTTCCACACAGATTAATACCTGGGGGACTTGAGCTACTCCAAGTTGCTCTGATTTTCCTTGGCTCTTTGGTGCAAGGCATTGGTACTGCTCTGCTCTGAGGTCAATCAGCAGATGGGGCCACAAGAACAAGGGGTATATATGGAGTGCTTCAAAGTCTGCTGTGTGGAGGCCAGGAGCTAATTTCTCCTCCAGCTGAGGAAGACTAGAGCAGGCCAACAAGAAATGGGCAGGGTGAGCTGCAAGCTGCTGCTTGCCACCAGCAGTTGCAGCCATTTGTCAATTTTGTGATGCCATCAGCTGGGAAAAGCCTGAAATGCAGCTTTGGATCACTGCAGTGATTGTCAGGTACGTTTAATGAAAGGATGTTCTCCTTGTCCCCAAGGATTTAGGTCCTGTCTATTCCTTTTAAAAAATGCCTTCAGAAGTGAAGATGTTTTGTTTAGCCAGGAGAGGCCAGTTTGCCTGGAGAGGTCAGGGAATTATTCTCACTTCCTATCTGCAATATATAAATACTGGTTTTCAATGAAAAAATCTAACTCAGAATCAGTAATTGCCTCTGTGTATTCCTACACCCACTTACTGTTTCAGAGCATCTTCTGAAGGTGTTCTTCAATAGGAACAATCCATAAAAATGTATGGATGAGAATGCTCTCCCAATGTGCCATGAAAGTAGCTCTGTCAGCTGTGTATCACAACAGTAATCAAGGACCCTGATACAGCAAGGCAGTCATTTGAGACTGATCTCTTGCCATGAGATACTGCAGCTCCAGCACCAAGAAAGCTTTAGAAGAAAATTATTTCTGAATTCATTCTTTGAGACTTATCTTGCAGTACAGCCTTCCCAGGAATAGAAATTCCAGTGGTGACAAAACTAGTCATTTAGCCAGACTGCTCTGTAAGAAGTCAGCAGTTTGTAGCTTCATGTTTTAAAAAAAATCTCATCAGGAACAAAATGCTTCATGCCACACAAAGCCAGTGCAATTGTGATGGCTTTTTTTTTTTTTTTGGTAGATTCTCTTTGGTTTCAGTAAGATTATCTGAAAAACATTCACTGAAAACAGAACTCCACATGAACAAACTCCAGACCAGCTATACAAGACTGTCATCTCTTCTGCAGCCCTGTTAGTGCTTGATGAAGAAAAATGAAAGTGCTGCCTTGCCTTTGTATGACAGGAAAATTATTAACTTTAGGCAAAGGCCAAAGCAAGGAATGATTCAAAAGAAACATACAGGCTCTGGGTGCAGCAATCCTTCAAATTATTAGATAACCTGAGGGTAAATGGTGCATCAAAACTTGTCATGGTCTTCTGCGGGGTCTAATGAGAAATTTTTCAAGCAGGAACGAAATAGATTAGCTGGCTCACCAGTGTTTTCACTGTTAAAACGTGTACTGTAAATGCCAGTAAAGCTGTTGGAAAGAGTCTGAAAGCATTTTTAAGTCCTGTGGGAGTTGATATGTAGTGTGATGTGAAGCACCATCAATGACATTACTCATTTTTGCTGGGGTAACTCAAACCAGCAATAAGCAGATTGAAAATCTAATAATGTGTAAGACTGAGACAGGCTACCTGCTGGACATTAAGCCAGGATCCTTGTATGCTTATACAACTAAAAAAAAATTTAAAAATATTGGTAGTGACAATTTCCAAAGAAGATGTAGGTAAAGAACAGGATTTTGCCAGTATTGGTAGTGGATATAAGCTCCAGAAAGCAAGTTCCCCTGAGAAATAGTGTGGTCAGTGCTTCCTTCCTGAGGGTCTCCTCTAAGTCCAAGCTGACTTTCACAACTGTCAGCCACTGCACAATGTCTGTCACGGAAGAAACAAGCATGCAAATACCTAAACTTCCCCTGATTGCACATAGCATTTGTTGAATTCCAGAATGTTTTCATTCTCCAGTTCCAGCAATGTATCCATTACTCATTTCATGACACACTGCTGCTGCTGCCATCAGTACTGGTACAGATCTTGTGCAAGGCATCATTCAGAGCCCAGAGGGTACATCACAGGGAGCACTGTTTGTTGGGTTAATTTGCCTAGAAGAGTGGTAATATTTCACTGCTCTCCCAACAGATGGAGAAACAGAATTCTCATTCAAAACAGACAAACTCAGTGAACCAAAGTACCTTTGTTTTTCTTAGAAGCAGCAGTGAAGTACATCAACCATCTCTCACTAAAGAATTATATTTAGTCTAATGACATACAGGAAAGAGAAAAGAGGACTGCTTATGTCATTAATTCTGCACTAGAAAATGAAGCCCTAAAATACTGTAGGATGAATACAGTGAGAAGGAAGGGCATCTGCTACAGAAAACCCAGCCAAAGAATACCTTGGCACCTGTCTGGTACATCTCAAAGTGTGGGGAAGTATACAAGACACTGATATTTAAGAACAGTCCATTCTTTGAAGTACCTTAAATATGGTGCACTGTCATCTAGGACAAAGCTGCCTCAGTTTGTAGCATGGAGAAGGGGCCTTGTCTGTAGCAAAGAGAACTGGAGGAGCAAAACCAGCACTCCAGCTTGGAACAGCATTGCCTGTAAAGGCCATGTGATCAAAGCAGGAAGGGATTTTGCTTTCCTGCATTCATCCCATTGTGACAGAGCCCCAGATGAAATCCAGTGGTCAGGTTCCAAAGGTATGAGGAGGTCATTAGTGAAAAAACGCCCTGTTCTCTCTCAAGGCAACATTCCTCATGCTGCACAAGGAATGTTCCTCTTCCTAAGTTAACTACAGCAAGTTTGATTCTGTTATTTTTAAGATGGGGAAAAAAAACTCTCCCCATCCCTCCCATCCACACAGGCCATTTTTTCTTACATGGCACCCAAAGGATTAGAGACAGAGCCACTTACAGACCATGGATCATTAAAATGAGCAGAGGATGTGCAGCCCCTCCACTACAGGGAGAACATTAGTTTTGCTCAGCCATTATGGATGGTGCAACCAGAATGCATGCAATGCCAGCTGGGATCCAGAAATATATATGGAAAGAGCACTTTCTCCCCAAAACCTTTCTCCCCAAAACCTTTCTCCCCAAAACCTGCAGAGTGCAGCATCCCAGAGGAGCATGTGAGTTAGGATGTACAATTAAAAGAGCAGGAGGATTTGATATGTATCTGTTCTCTGAATCTCACTTGAATTTCTGCAGCTTTCCAGCATTTGATTTTTTTCACTTCAGACAACAGGAAGCAAACTCTGCAATTAATTCCATCTTACATGGATGCCAAAACTCAAGAATGGAGCATATAAATTGGAACAAACTGGTGGGCTTTGTTCTGACTCTTTTCAGCCCTGAAACATCACCAATTATTTCCTGGCACTGTTGCAATTTGTTCCTCACCAATCACTTTGTTTGCCAAACGGATTGCTGCCTCAGTGGTGTTTTCTTCCACGATTTCATCAACCAAGCCCAGCTTCAGTGCTTCAGTTGCTGGAATGTGTTTTCCTGCCATAAAAAGAGAAATAAGGTGACTACAGTGGAGCCTGATGGACAATTTTGTTCTTTTCCATCTGATCAAATTACTTGTGCAGCTGGTAATTAGGCCCTCATGGGTGGAATCAAGTGGAATTACAACCCAAGCAGCTACACAGGTAAAAGACTCCTGTTTTTTAGCCCAAGCTGGTATGATTCAATGCCATGTTCTTCATTACAGACACAGCACTTGCCTGTAGTGATCATATCCAGAGCAGCTGGTACTCCAATCAGTCTGGGGAGTCGCTGAGTGCCTTCAGCACCTGGAAGTAACCCTATGGTGACCTCTGGCAAACCCATCCGAGCCTAAAATGAGGGAAAATTAAACAAAAATTCTGATTAGAAAGAGTGGTAATTGCAAACTGAGCAAACAAGAAGAAAGACCAGCAGATGTGAATCACATTGCTCCTCTAGGAAGCCTCAGAATTTCTATATAGAAACTTCATCCTTGCATTTTGCTACATAAAATATTTAAGAAAAACCCCCACTTGACCATTTCAGGGATTTCTGTACAAATGCACAAAGAAAACATGACCTTCCTGAGGATTTCTGTGCTAGTACAGCACTGGGGGAGAGCTGGAGAGCCAAGAGCATTTCCTGATTGACACGTGTGTCAATAATGCTTTCAAGTAGTTGTTACCAACTTTTGGAGGGCATGCTGGCTTAACTGTCACCTCCCTTCTCTAATTCTTACAAGTTTAGCAAGGGGGAAGGAACCTTAAAACCATCTTGTTTCATTACCTGCCATGAGCAAGGACACCTTCCACTAGACCAGATTGCTCAGAGCCCCATCTAACCTGGCTTTGAACACCACTGAACTCTTCCCTAATCTTCCTTCAAATGTCTCTTGGTACATTTGACATCTGGTAGAGTCACAGCAGATAAGCCAGGGGCAGCAGGAAGTCTATGAGGGTCTTCTCTTAAAAAATGTATCTAGATTTTGTTGCCTTTACCAAATAGTTTGCACATTTTCTATTGAGCTTTCAAGATATTTTGAGTTACTTTAAGACCACTGCTTATAGTTCAAGTAGTCATGGCACTTTGTGATGTGGTTTAGTGGGAATGGTGGTAATTGGTCGAAGGTTGGACTTAGTGATCTCGGAGGTCTTTTTCAACTTTAATGATTCTGTGATTCCATGGCCCTCACCTTAGGTGGCACAGAGGATGATGTGGAATCTCTCTTTATAGTGCTACAGCAACCCACATTGCCACAGAGAAAGTGACTCACTGCAGAAGTGAAGGGATGGCCCTGTCAGGGAGGAGTCTCTACAAGGAGACAAGTTCTGCTCAAGGTGGTTTAGCATTCCTGAACCTTGAGGGAGGGGATTAAAGAAAAAAAACCCAGATAATTCCTAAAGACTCTTAAAGCTGTCTTGTGGTCAACGTGCTCCTTGGGGACACAGAGCTCATGGGGAATCTAATCATAAATGTTCCATGCTAGCTGAGTTTCAACTACCTATAGAAACTAGGCCATGAGCAGAAAGAAGTGCAAAATTCACAGGGCTGGGAAAAAAATAAATAAGAGAAAGTCACGCTGCATGAGTCAGTAAGATACAGCTGTCTGCATCAGAATATAGATAATGAGACCTAGGGCAAATTAACATTTGGTTACTGAAGCTTCTACACAGCCATCTTATCCTACTAGTTACAAATCAACTTTATATTTAGAAATAACTTGAAATTAGTTAGTAAGTCTTAGAAAAGACGTCAAGGGTGGTGGTGTAAGTGAAGAATGTCTGAGCACACAGAGTTGTATCCGATAGCTATGAAGCCACTCTCCTCTGGGCAGAGGGTCGCAGGAAAGGGCCCCTGTCCCCCTGCTCGTGCCATGTGCTCCTGGCTCCCGACGCCTTCGCAGCCCCTCTGGCCCGCAGGGTGTGTCACCTTCACGTGTGCGATGCGGTAGTGACAGCCCAGCGCCACCTCCAGGCCTCCTCCCAAAGCCACGCCTTCGATGGCCGCCACCACCGGCTTCTCGCTGCTTTCGATGAGAGACACGATGGGGCCCAGGGCAGCTCCGTGTCTCTTCGGAGAGGAAAACCCTCGGATGTCAGCTCCTGAGGGAGCACCAAGAGGTTAGGAGGAATTAGGGGGCAAGGCGGTGACTGCAACAATCCTTCCCTCTGTGCCACTGGACACAGCTGCTCACAGAGCATGCTGCTGGCAGGAGAGTGGTTAACAGGAGTCAACCCCTTTGGGGACCACCTTCAAGGAGCCCTGCATCCTTGATCCTGTTCATAGAGCTCCAGGGAAGGCTGAGTACAAAAATACAGAGTAGCTCTAAGATCATGGAGTCAATTTCTGCAATGTGCAGAAATTTGCAAACATCCTTGGTGTAATATTGAGCCTGGAATAGTTAAGTGCAAGTTACGACTAACAAGCAATCTCTGTAGAGTTCCCCAGAATTCCCCTAGCTTTTCAGGGTTCTTCAGCTGGAGAAGATCTGTTATTCACCACTACCACACCCCAGGTACATTCCATACACTAGACCAGTAAATGGTCCAGAGATTTTACATAAGCAAAGCTATGGAGACTGAGGAAGCACTAGGATGTTACGGAGTTGAGCAGCTGTTCCTCATTTCAGTATGAACAGACCAGATTATTTCAGGCCTGGACAGTCCAGCTTGTCATGTGCCCCATGTCAATGGTGGTACAGCAAAATAGACAGAGCACCCTGTCTTGTGCCATATCCAGCCAAATCAGGACTTTTGTCAGCAGTGTTATGAGGCAGAGAATCTTCAAATAGGATGGGTGGAGAGTGTTTCATCTTTTGCTCAGCCAATGTTTGATGTCTTACCTGCACTGAATTTCCCATTTTCACCACAAATCATAACAGCTTTCACTGAGGGATCTGCATCTGCTTTCTTCAGCCCATCCTCTAAAGCCTGGAGAACTGCCAGACTGAAATAAAATAGACATTCAGTGAGTAAGTATCAATACACCCCCTTCCAGGAGGCCTGTGCTATGAACACCAAGCAGCCCCTGGAAATGAGCACCGTGTCCAACAGGCTGTCCCCGTGCCTGGCTGCTGCCACAGCCTCTCCAGGTGAATCCTATCCTGTCCTCAGACTACCTCTTACTCTAAGGACAAGCACCCAAACCCAGCAGGCTGACAGACGACCTGTCAGTCCCTGCCTGGAGACTCATCTTCAGGCTATGACTCTGCTGTTTCCACAGCATGCAGCACAGGGAAATGTTCTTTTGAAAATGTCTTTATGAATTAAACATTCAGATTTTCAAGAAAACAGTTTAGCATAATTTAGAAGTAATTAATGCTAAACCACTGACAATCTAAGAACTTTTTGAAAAGGAGCCCTAGGGATAAAAAAGTTATCTTTCAAACACCTGACACAGGCTCTGCTGATGTTAATAACACTCTCACTTTGTGAAGATCAGCACATAAGCCCAGACTTAAACTGGTGTGGGATCCTGTCAAAGGGAATTTGGGCATGAAACACTACACAGAACATCTTTTGACTCATCTGAACAGGTAGTTCTGCAGACACCAGCAGTAAATGTGGCCAGCAAAGAATTAATGAGGAATTTCAAAATGGATGTGTAGAAGTATAAATAGCTTTTTTTCAAATCAGATATTTAAAAAGTCTGACCCAGCTGTATTTCCACTTTGCATTTGCCTCTTTAAAGCTAATTTATGTATTTGTATGGATGGACATGGAGAGCCTAGTCTGTTTTAGAAGGTGGTAACAATAGCGATAGGTAAAAATAGAAGCATTGACACTTTAGTAATAGAAATATTAATACAATTTTTACATA
Source organism: Erpornis zantholeuca (assembly GCA_013400515.1). Taxonomy (NCBI): domain Eukaryota; kingdom Metazoa; phylum Chordata; class Aves; order Passeriformes; family Timaliidae; genus Erpornis; species Erpornis zantholeuca. Next base: position 1,040,398 of record VZTN01021371.1, on the reverse strand, counting down.
TATATAATTTTGATACTGAAATATACTGATATACACACAGTTTTAAGTATACAGTTTATGAGAGACTATTCTCATAACAGTGGATGTGTCGAGATGCTTCTGATTCAGAAAATCTGAGCCACAAGCAGTTGGAGGCTGGAGGAATATCCAAGAAGTACCAACCATGCTTGCCCAGGTCCTTTGTAAAACCAGCTTTTCTTCCTAGATCTTCTCCAAACCCTGAGCCCAGCTCGGCATGTAAGCTTGGTGCTGAGGAAAAGGGAGCAGAGCTCTGCTGATGCCCAGTGGAGAGGAGCAGTGTTAATTACACAGAAAAAGAAAGGCCTGAGGCATACTCAGCTTGTGCATGTTGCTCTATGTATTAGAGGGCATTTCATCTAAAAAGGAAGCTTGTTGTGAAGTAGATGAAAAACACATCACTGTGCTCTTGTGTACACACATTTTTGCAGAGCAATGCTTGCAGCATTCACATGGGAATCCATAGTCTGAGAAGAGAAACATGGGAGCCCAAGGAGCTCCCTGTAAACCAGTTGTGTGAAGGAATTCCAGCCAACCTCTGCATATTTCTCCTTCAAAATCAAAAATTAAACACAAACCATTAGCAAAATCTATCAATCAAGGCTGTTGGCTGAGGGGAGCTGTCTAGGAGGGTCTCCAGGACCCCCTGCTGCCTGGATAAGGCTGTGCTACATAGAAGAGTCAGTGGGAGCACTGAGACTTGACAACGAGAGTCTGGGAGAAGTGTTATTTTTGGAGAGAAAACAGCCAGTTATGCACCAGTTGCCCAACCCAGACATCAAAGACAACTCTGAAGTCTGATGTTAGTAATGGTTCTGAAAGCTGAAACTCAAAATGAGAATAATTTGGCCATGCCAAAGTAAAACTGTGAGGTGAGTCAGTAAAGGTTCCTCCACTGCACATAGCTCCACATAGCAGAATAGGAAAGCCTTTCCAACTTTTATAAATGTGTTTTTATATTTTTTGGTTTTGTTTTTAGCTCTCTCCCCTTGGTGAATCTGTTGTTGCCCACAGGTTACCCACAGGCTGCACCCAATGCTTGCTGCTCTTGAAGTTCTGCTTGTCCATCAGTGGAGAGCCAGGCCACAGCCATACCAAACTCACCCAGGGGCTGGGAGATTGCAGGGAAAGCCATTAGGAAATGTCATTACACTCTACAAACCATGGTGCAGAGGGAGAAAAAATATGTCCCATGATCCAAACAAATGTGAAGTTACTCATTTGCAAATATTGTATAGACAAATTGCACAATTCTGTCAGGAACAGGCAAGAAGCAATCAGTATTTCTGTGTCTGTTCCAGGCATGTGATCAGCAGATGCAAAATGTCCATCTAGAAGGGCTGCCTGCAGCAAGTGGAAAGGTTCAGAGTTCTATGGAGGAAATCAGTTACAAGCCCTCAGCACTTACAGCAACATACTACTACCAAAAATAAAAACTAGTCATCAAGGCTGCCACAAAATCACACTTTGATCCCTACCTCGCCTTTCTTAACCCAACAGGACTGGCCAGTGAATAATTTAACTTGCATAAGTATTTCTCCTCTTTTCACATAACTTTTTTCCAGTGGGAATTTTTGTGGGATAAAAAGGAAGGAAAATCAGACTTTTGGCAGTTTCTTGTTTTCCTAAGATGGAGTGATAAGTTTGCCTTGGATATGTCACAGTCCAACACACAGACTGCATTGCTTTGTCACTCAGATGTTATAACTGGCACTAAAAGATGTAATTTTCAATTAAAGCATCATAGTAAAATATGTGGCAGTAGAATTATAAAAATACTCAGGAGAATCCCAGCTTCAAACTGCTAGAGCATTAAAGAAACAAAAAGTCACTGTAATTTTCATAAGTATTTCATTACTGTGACACTGTCATTCATTTAGCAGTAACAATGCAGAAGTTCCCTCCATGCTTTCCAAGGCTGCATCCCCTGCCATGCAGTCAGTTCCACCATGGATACTATTTTGACTGCAGGAAAAGTGATTCTGCCAAGGTGATTCAGTGTTCTAGCTTTCAGGAACTCAAAACAGGTGCTGTTAAAGAGCAGGTGCACACCAGAGCAAGAGAATATTCTTGGAGGTTACCACACCAGGTTGTTTTTATTTTATGGAACTCATTGCAGTGACTGTGATGTGCTGGATTTGTAACAGGGTTTTACTACTTACTTTAATTATTTCACATTTTAGCTGGAGTTAGTGAAAGTGAACTTCTTTCATTAAAAATAAAAGTAATATGAGGGAATCCTGGAAATTTACTTAGTCACATTTAAAGAAGTGAGACTCAAATCCAACAGGGGAAAATGTTGTTTATGGAAAACATACAGGTCTGGTTCTTTCCCTTTGTACTTTTCCCAGCTTCTAATAAGCTCTAAAAACCTGAAAATCCTAACCCTGAACAACAATCCAGGCTCTCCCATTGTTGCTCCTTTTCCTTTGGATAGCTTCCTGCAGTGTTTTTCTTTGAACTAACTGCTGGGTATTACATAATCCCCTACTTGAAATTGAAGACTTGTGTGCTGGAGTTACCTGCTCTGCTCTCCCTTGCTTCAATGTCAGATCCAGCTGTGTGGTAGCTACTGTCACACACTGTTGTGTGACAAGTTGCTCATACAGCTTGAACAGTCCTGCACATAAATTAAGGCCAGAGCCAGAGTGTCATCTTCCACCCATCTTCTGGGTGGAATTTTAGAATAGTTGTTTTAGGGAGTAGCTGCTTATTCATCCCAGAATTTTCTCTCTTCATCTCATCCTGATGAGGTGCTGATCCAGTCCAATGTAGGTAATCCAATTCTCCCCTCATTGCTACCTATCTGAAACTGCAGCTTCTCTCATCTCCTTTACATTTTCTGATTTTTATGGTGATCAGGGTCAGAAGGACAATCCTGGCAGCTAGGGAGAGCTTTTCCCAATCAAACCTGTTATGCTGTCACACTTCATAGAATCCCATACATAAGCTCTCCTACTGCATGGCCTCCCCTATCCTCCCTGGAGCTTTTCTGTCCTTGTCAGCTCAAATGTTGAAAAAGTCCTTAAAGTCCTTCTAATTCCCAGTGCCAGCAGCCTGCCTCTGCTGAAAAGGGGTAGTCAATCCTTTCTTTTGCAAGTCTTATCTTTCTGTTCCCCCAAACTCCTAGTTCTTCACATATCTAAATCTCTTCTCTCAATGCCATGGTCTCATAAATGCAGGTCTCTGAATACTAAACTTCTGCAAACCAGGAAAAAACCCTCCAAACAAATCAAATTTGGCACATGCCACCTCTGCTGGTGGAGAGAGCTTAAAGGGGAGTCTGTGTGGAAGCCAAATTTGCTGCCAGACTCTCAAGTCAGCACACATTTTTCAGGAAAGCACTTCCCTGCAGGTACCTCCACAGCAGAGGATGGTGTCAGACAGGAGAAAGCAAATTCCTGCCCACCAGTGGCTTCTAAAGTGCTAATGGACAGTGTGATGGCCCAGGAGGGGGGAAATGGCTAATGGGGAGAGGTAGGGGAGGCTGGAGAACAGCAGCAAAAAACGACCAGTCTTAAAAAGCATTTGTGCCTGCTGTGAAATGAAATTTCGGGATTGCAGGACATGGCTCCTGTCTGTAACTTTCACTGCCTGCTATCACCTGTGCAGTCAAACATTTCCAACAGCAGGAAAAAACCTGCTCCCTGTGGTCCAGTACAGAAATGTGCAGAAGCAGGAGCAGCACCCAGGGATCAGAGTGTGCTCTACCTTTCCTAGCTGCAGTCAGATCTCAGCTAAAAACTGCCCATGGCAAGGGTGTGAGAATTATGGATCTCTTTTAAAACAGAGATGGCATGCCACCAGAGACCACAGACAAATCTCAAGTTGTAGTTTAATGGATCTGAAGCCTGCCAGGGTCTTCCTTCTTTCCTGTGGGGCTGGGGGACAGGACCACAACCATACTATCTGTCACCCTTGGTGTATCAGAACTGCACCTTGCTGTGAGGGCACTGCAGCGCCAAGAGGAGAGGGCAGTAAAAGCAGAGGTCTGTCCTGAAGAAGTGCTTGTGCTGTTGCTGTTCAAGGGCAGAGGTGACTTTGGGTTTTCTACAGGACTTCTCAAAGAGGGGAGTTAAGGTTCCTTAAGCATGTATCTGTTACTGCTGATGGTTGGACTCAGTGATTTTAAAGGTCTTTTCAACCTCAGAGATTCTATGATTCTATAGCTCTCTATTTTGTATTTTTCTTGGTAAGGATCAAAAGCTTAATGTGAGCACAGCCTGGAAGTTTTCTTAGACTGGCCTTCGGCACAAGAAGTCCAGAGGATGTCTTACACCCTACAGTTCTGGGAGTCCGGCACGTCTGGTTCATCTAAACTCATTAAGTCACTCCAAGTTTCTCATGGTAGTTACCTAAGCATGTGAAATTGTTCTTATTGCACGTCCAAACAAGTTGCAACAGAAGAGTAAACACTTCCAGATACAATGTAGCATTGCTACAGAACAGCAGCAGGTTTAATCTCCTTTTCATGCTCTTCCTTGTCTCTGTGAGCTTCTTTTTAACAAACTTTCTCATTTATAAGTCATGCACAACTGCAGTGGGGTTTTTTTGGCTTGTGAATATAGACTGAATAGACACTGTGGTCACTGTTACTGAACAACTCCAGCTGCTTAGAAAGGGATTACATACTACTCAGAACTAAATGAACTAAAATGCACACCTAATGTAAAGCCAAAAGAACGTAAGTCCTTTTCAAAACACATAAAAACCTAAAATTTCAGAGGCTCCTACAGATTGGCATTGGACTTTGTTTTTCACTGGCTTGTGTCTGAGATTTCACAGGGCCTTTCTTGATCAAGATCAGTATTTAGAGGTCAATTTTTTAATCCTTTTTAAAGGGCAGATGAACTGCTTTCTGATAGTCCCGGCTGGGTTTGATCCTGGTCCCAGCTCCTCTTGTTGAACCACTCCTGATATGCACAAGCCCTTTGCCCTCTCGTCCCCAGCACACTTGGATGGCGAAGGGATTTGCCAGGCAAGCACTGAGCAGTGTGTGGGGCAGGCAATCAAACCTGGAAACCTGAGGCTTGACTTGTACCAAACAGTGCTGAAGGCACTCCGCGCTGAGCTAACGCTGCTGTGCTCTCTTGCCGAAGCAGTGTCTTGGTGTTTAAAGACTGGGAGATGATGAGAAACAGGCAAAGTTTTCAAACGTCCTCCAGGGGAGATGAGACAGAAAGTACAGTTTGCTGAGCCTGGCACCTCTCCTGTGAAACCCCCCAACTAGAAATTATAAGAAAGAGGAGAAGTTATGGCAAAGAGCAGCATGTTGTTTGCAAAGCGGGATCCTAGCTACCTCTGAAGGAGCCGCCCGGGCCTCTGCGGGTACCGAGCGGTGTAGAAGTCGCGGCCGAGGCTCTCTGCGGCCGCCCCAACCCGGGACTGGGAGGAGCCTCACTCGGGCACGGAGAGGGGGAATGAGGCGAGAAGGAAGGAAACCGGAGTATCCCCCACCCGCTCACAAGGGGGTCCCCAGCCCCGGCCCGGTGCTCCCCACGGACTGCCGGCCGTACCTGAGCGTGTTGAGCGGCGGGTTGCGGAGCTGGATGACGGCCACGGCCGAGGCCCTCGCGTACTGCGCCATGCCGAGCGCTGTGTCCCGCTGTGTCCCCGTGCCCCCGCCGTGTCCCCGGCCCAGCCCC
>VZTN01021371.1:993259-1028061 GCA_013400515.1 Erpornis zantholeuca | reverse complement strand
GTGTGCGGGCCGGCGCGGGGTGGAGCCGGCCGGGGATGCGGAGCTGGGAGAGCGGGCGGCGCAGGTACCGAGGGGCTCGGGGGTACGGGGTGTGCCGGGAACGAGGGGCTCAGGGGTACGGGGTGTGCCGGGAAGGGGGCCTCAGCGATACGGGGTGTGCCGGGAACGGGGGGCGCAGGGAGCGCGATGCTGAGGGAGCGCGGTGTCCGGGTGACCGAGTGCTGAGGGAATGGTGTGCCCTGGAGCGCGGTGCCCGGGGGGTACGGGGCGCGCAGGGAGCGCGGTGCCCGGGTGACCGAGGGCTGAGGGAATGGTGTGCCCTGGAGCGCGGTGCCCGGGTGAGGGGGCGCGCAGGGAGCGCGGCATGCGGGTAACGGGAGCGCTCAGGGGTACGGGGTGTTGGGGGAATGCGGTGCCCGGCTGTCAGGGTGCTCCCACGCTTGTATGTTTGATATGAAAAAGGAGTTTTTTCCAGTTTAAGGGAGCGGTTAGAGGTGCATCGGTCGCCCCGGGCGCCGCCGAGCTGCTGGCGGTGCCTGCTGTGAGGCAGGTGAGCAGTCCCAGGGTGTTATCGCTGCTTTCCGGGCGCAGGAAGCGTTTCAGTCTCCAGACAACCTGGAGCAAATCCCGCCGGAGTTAAGCCTGTAGTGTCCGTCCTAATCCTGTCTGGGGGCTGTTGACAACAACAAAGACCAGTACAGGCTCCAGTGGTTTTGCGCCCTCTCCAGTAAAAAAAAAAAAAATAGGAATTTGTAGGAATTTTGATGCTTCTCTCACCTGGCAGAAATTTGGGAGAGTGGATGGGATAGATTGAGTGGATGCTTTGCTTGGGCTATGTGGCTTAGCCCAAAGAAGTGCAGGTCTTAAGTTAATGAGGGAAGGTAGGAACTTTAGTGCCAGGACAAGGGGAATGGCTTCCCACTTCCAGAGGGCAGGGATAGATGGGTTATTGGGAAGGAATTCCTCCCTGTGAGGGTGGTGAGGCCCTGGCACAGAGTGCCCAGAGAAGCTGTGGCTGCTCCATCCTTGGAAGTGTCCAAGTTGGACGGGGCTTGGAGCAGCCTAGGCTAATGGAAGGTGTCCCTGTCCAGGGACTGGAATGGGGTGAGCTTTAAAATGCCTTCCAACCCAAACCATTCCTCTTTTCTACTTGTAGGGAAGGATGCTTCCCTGGGCACAGTCTTGTACTGTGCCTCATTTTTGCTAAATGGATGGCAATTGGGTGTAAGTTACACTTGCAGGTGTAGTACAATGAAAACAAAACCTTTAGAGAAAACAGACAGGAACCTGCCTCCTCTCTCATTTGAGCTCTGTGGGAATTTTGCTGCTGGAAACTGCTGAGACCTTGCTGTGACTTCACTTGCAGTTGTTCTTCTAACCTGTAGTTTTACTTCTTCAGAGGTGGGATGGTCTTAATATACTGATCTCATCCTCAAAGCCGAGCAGAAAAATAAAGGTAAATACTTTCTGCATTCACTCCAATATGGAATGGACTCGTGATCTGACTGCTCCAAGGAGCCATTTAAGCTGTGACAGTTTGCATTTTTATGGTAACTGTATGTATCGGGAAGCGTGGAATTTCAGGAGCAGGTTTGATATTATATTGCTGCTGTAAAGGGGAGCCCTGTGCACCTCTTTTCCATCCCTCTGCTTGTCTTTTCCTTGCTCCTCAAGTGCAGGTGTAAGTGGTGGTGTGGTGGGCTGGATTCACGTGCCAAAGCCACCAGCAATTAGTGCCATGTGGAAATGGAACCCATGGAGCTGTGTGTCTGTACCTGTGCATCCAACACGGAGAGGCAGGCCCGCCCATTAGGCAGTGACAGGGATCAAAATCTGTTAAGCTGCTCCTGAAAGTGTTCCCTGAGGCTACACTTCTCTGGACAGTCCTGGTGTTTGTGGTTTGGCTTTTTGGTGGTGTTGTTTTGTTGTGGATTTTTTTGAGATGAAAGCTGTCCACTACTCCTTATTTCCAGATGTTCCTAATATCCCCAGCCTCTTCCTTCCACTCTTTTCCAGTAGGAATAATATTTTTGTTTCCTGAAAACCAGGTCCCAATATTTTTGTTTCCTTTTGGCTGCTTACCAAATTGGTACCTGTGAAGGGTTAGAAATGTAGAACTGGGGCATTTTTAGAATGCTGTCTGTGGTGATTTTCACCCATAACTCCATGGGAGTCATTGCTACAACAGATGTTCTTGTTTAGAGAACAAAACCAGTTTTTGCTAAATGTAAAGGTGGGAGTGCTAACAATAAATGAAGAAATCACAGAGAACAGGTGGATAAAGAATTGAAACAGATGTAGGAAAGAAGAAATTACTCTCAGTCGCTCATTTGGCCTGAATTGTATTTTAACAGCTGTTTCTCACAGCAGAAAGCGCTCTGTCCAAAAAGATAAAAGGTGAGACTATTGGCAAAAATTTATATCAGGTGCATGCAGAGAATTTTTTTCTTAATATAAACTATTTTCTTTCCCTCACTGAGACTAGGAACAATCAACCTGGAAAATAATCACTTTTGTTTACTATGTTATTTTAAAGTCTGTGTTAGTACAGCAGTTCGTAATTAGTGCAGAATAAATGGTTCTCCCTGTAGTGTGCAAGACTTTCATATAAGCCTTTGTAACATAGATTAATGGCTTAACTGCAATATTAAAATACTGGGACAAATGCTGAATTTCCAGACCTTAGCGTGGTTTGGTTTTAAATGCTTTTTGCCCCTGCCCTGAACCTGCTCTGCAGTGTACACATCCCAGTATTTAGATCTCCTTTCCTGGAAGCATTTTCCTTTAGTTCCCTTATTAAAATTACTTATGCTGGATCTAACTGCTGTCCCTGTAGAATTTTTCTTCACAACTTCTCACAAAGAAGATAACTTGCCTGTTATTATTTTTTTGTTAGAAATGGCAGCATAAGCTTTATTTATTGACTATACCCAATATTCCAGGTGGGTCTCAGCAGTGGCAGAGCTCAAGTTAAATATTGACTCGTGTAGGACTTTGGTCTTGGGTAATCCCTGCTGAAGCTGCAGCCAGGAGATGGGTGTTGTGGCAAAGATAATCACTTTAAACCAACCCCCTGCCAAACTGAAGCCAATCTGGCTGCGGGGAGTGGTCCCAGAGGAGGCTCAGACCCCCCTGTAGTGTCCCCATGCCCAGGGCTGGGAGTCTGCATGATGTGAGGAGACAGCCACGTCTGTACCTGGTGGTGGTGACAGCCCTAGTCTGTGACTCTGTGGTGAAGTGACTGGAATTTGGGGTCTCCCTGGTGGTGCCAAGTCTGGTGGTCCGTTCTAATCTTGCTCTTATTTGTATTTAACCGTGCCTCGAGCTGGAGGGAGTTGTGTGTGCCAGGAGCCCAGCTGGCAGGAGGTCTCTGCTCTGGGACCATGGCTCGTGCTACAGAAGGCTCTTTGTGCTTTATAGACACGTGATCCCTAGGAAAAATAAACATTTCTCATTCTTGCAGAGATTTGCTCTCAGATATGAACTAAGCAATAACTGTTTCAGCACTTTCAGCCTGCTCCATCCCTCTTTCCTCGTGTTGTGGGCTTTTTAACAAAAGTCTAAAATCTGCTTGTTAAACTTCATTGGAAGTAGAATTCCTCTGGGACTGACAAGATAAATTTTGTTCTTGGTGATGTGGCATGTATCGTTCTTGACTGCTTTGCTGTGGGGAGCTCAGCAAATAACACAGAGCTATATATTAAAGAAAACTCATTTTTCTCTAGCTAAGAGGCTTTATAAGAGGTGGGAGGCATCTGAGACTTTATTTGCTTGTGGGGAACAGAAATTTCAAACTAATCAGAAGGTTTTAGCAGAAAAAGAACATCCAGTCATCTGTGATGCTTTAGGTAAAAGAAGTTTGGCATCCTTTAATAGTAAAGTATTTTGAGCTGTTTATACCTGGGGGAATAAGTTATTTCATATCTGTGGTAAGTCTGCTTTCTGTCTGAATCCGGTTCTAGGAAGGTTTTTCTCCTGTGTTATTGGAAGAAGGTTGGGTATGTCATGTGTCAACTTTGTTTACTATAAACTGGGGTTTCGATGGAAGAAACATTTTGTTTTAGATGCAGGATTGGGTTGATGACTCCTACTTTTTAACTTTATATTTTTGAAACCATTTCCTTAAGTGTGATGGGTGTGAACTGAAGAACCTGTAGAGTAAAAAGTGGCTCGAGTATTTAGCATTCCTGTCAACTTTCTCCACTTTGTGCATGCAGTGTAGTGGTGTGACTCACTGTCAGGTGTGTGTCACGGATGTGTGGCTGTCTGCTGTGACTGAGGCCAAGGCTTAGGCTGAGCTCCAGATGGTGGCCAGAGGATTACTTTGAGAGCTAATTACAAGGCTTCTTTGTGTAAGTCTGAATAGTTACATCACAAAGATATTTCTTGAATGATTCATCAGGAAGTTTAGTGGGGGACAGAGCCCACAAGCTTTTAACTTTCTGATGAGGTGTGTTTTGCCTTTAGCCTGTCTTGTGTTGAGCTGTACCCCAGCACGTGCAGGCTGTTTTAATGGGCATTCACTTCCTGACTCTGCCAATAGTATCTGTGGCATCTCTGAACTCTGAATGTCTCTTTTTCTCTGCATGTGTGGCCTACATTTCTCCTCGCATCCCTCTCTGGAGCGGGCGAGCCGCCGTGGTGTGGGCTGTGAACAAAGGCCTCTGCCCGTGGTTTATTCAGGCATGGACTCCCTTGAGTGAGCAAAGGCTATTTTTGGCATTCCCTTGGGGAGAAGGTGGTCAGGAATCCAGCCTCGGAGCTGAGCAGAGGGGAATGTAGCAGTGTCAGCCTTGGTCTCACTGTGCTGGATCAGCTGCTGGTGGTGGTTCTGTCAGAGAGGATCCTGTCTCCTGCAGAAGGGTGTTAGTGAGGTCACCCGACAGCAAATAGCTGGGAAAACATTCATTTTACTGCACTGGTTTGTTACTGTTGCCAGGAAGCACGTTGTCCACATTTCAGAGACTTGGGAGTTTTGGTTGCTCCTATCTTAGCTCAGCAGATTTGCCCCACAACTCGTGGATAAAGGGCATTGTCCCCAGCATCCCTATCTCTGGATCAGTCTGCCAGCCTGTCTTGTCAGGTTGCATTGTCACTCTCTTAGCTGGTGCCACTACAGTTGTGACCTCTGGCCTGTGGCAGGATGGCTCAGTGCTAAGGGGGATGAAATTTCCTTGCAATGTTATCCTTCCCTGTGTCTGGGCTACTCAGGTATCCTTCCAAGAGGAGTTTCCCACTGATGTGGTGTATCCAGTGCTGCTGCTGGCTTCAGGTAAGCCTGACACCCCCATGCTGGTGGAGGAAACAGAGTGCTGGGGTCTCGTGCTGGTGGTACCATGGACCTCAGCAGGTGGCAGATGGATGGCTGAGTTTTCACAGAATCATTTGTTTTCTACTTGTTTTCCTTACAACAACCTGAACACTCAAGTTCACCATGTTGCTTGGTGGCATTGGGACACCAGCTTGGGAATGAGAATGTTTAGAAGTTGCTTTAGCTGTAGGGTTGCTGGAAGGACTCCTGTGTCCCTGGGCACAGGTCAGCATGTCATACACTTGACACAGAGCACTGTGACCTCCCTGGTTCCCTTATAAACAGAGCTCTCCTTCAGTGGGTTATTTACATTCTTCAAGGCTCAGTGTCCTGTGGTTTCAATGTGCTTGCCTGTCTGTACTGGGCAGGCAAGCCCAGACTGCTGGCCAACTGATTTAGTGTGTTCTCTGGGTAGAGACCCCTCCTGCAGCCTGGTGGGCAGAACAAGGGTGCTGGCTGTAAGCTACAGGTATTATTTTTGTGTTCAGTCATCTATCGCCTGTTCCTGCGGGCAGGAGCTCTCTGGGCAGAGATAATCCAAGCTGTTGATGTTCTTCTGTGTAGTGCAGTCAAGTTGAGGAGCTCTGGACTGACCAAATGGGCAGTTGACCAAGGACATACCTGTGTAGAAGCCTCCTAGTGCTCGGAGCCTTAGGGAATGTTTGCACAGTCATTTCTCCCTGTGTCTAGGGCCAGAATGTACAGTCTGCAACAGAAAGTCATCATGATGTCTCTTAAGAGGTAAAAGGATTTGTATGGGCTTCCCTTTGCTTTGTCAGGGAATAGCTGACCTTGGGGCCAGCCAAGAGCTGGCTGCTTTTCTGTGTTTCTGAACACACTGAGGCAGCAAAGATCAGTCCCCAGAATCTGTGTGAGATTTGGTCAGTACCCTTTTCAGAACCCAGATTACCTTGACGTCTCTCTTTGCCTTAATTTCCAAAACAACTCAGTTCTCCTTTAAACATCTAAAACTAAGCCTTGGCTTCCTGGTTCATGGAGTGGGAGGCTATTGTGTGCCTGACCTCAAACTGGCTGCTGCTCAAGGTTCTGTAACATGTGATGCCTGGTGTTGCATCAGGTGATGGATGGGGGATTTTGTTGATTCCCTCTTGGCCAACGCATCTTGAACCTTCTATTTTGAGAGGCCCATATGGTTGCAGGACTGAAAGAAACACAAACTTCAGTGTTGCATCCCATGGACTGGTGCTGGGAAGTTGCTGACAATTAGAACAGTTTCTCCAGACTGTCACTGGAACCAGGAAAGGTGGTGGTAAGGAACCTGCTCAGCCTCTTTGTGCTCAATGAGCTCAGTGTTTTCTTTGGAGGTCACTTCATATTCCTTCATTTCCCTTAGTCCCCTTGAAATCATGCTTTTTCCAGGGTTGTTCCCTAAGATTTAATTTCTGTCTTTTTGCTGAGACCTCATATCTCCAAGAAGGAGGTGCTAGACCACACTTGCTTTTCCATAATTAGAGGACTAAATCTTCCAGACATTCTTTGAAGCCACTGAGAGAGCAAGGCTATTGCCAGAGTCACCTGGAGGTGCATTAGGGACTCTTAGGAGCTTGTTTATTCTCTGTGGGATGAGAGATATTCCTTGTCCTCCTTTCCCTCAGGCTAGCTCAGCTTATGCTGATAGCATTAGTGAAGAACGATTCCAAGTCTGATGTCACTCTACAGCAAAAACTTGGAGGTTTGTTGAGACACTCACCAGGCACTGGGGCTTTGCAGAGTAACCCAGGAATAAAAGTGCATTTTGTGGAGCAAAACGGACTGAGAGTGGTGTTTGCAGGGGGGACTGATGCTTGTGTTTGAGAGAGCTGAAAGAAGAGCTCCAAACAGAGCTCTATGCACAGGTTGTGTGTGTGTGGAGTTACCTCAAGTTCAGGAGAGGTGCTTTTTAAACACTTCTCTTTAATCCATGTTGTTCCTATGACACTCTGCTCTTCTTTTTGTAGTTCTTCCAGCAGCAAGCTGATAAGGACTGTGAATTTGGGATATGTGTAAAACCTCTATGCCTGTGAGATTGCAAAGAGCTGTGGGACTTGTCCTGCAGATATTCCCCAAAGGGGAAAAACTCTTGGGGAGACTTTGCACCTCCAGCAGTGAAGTGTGGAAGTGGAAATGGGCAGTAGATACTGAGCTGTAATTATAGGGAAGCATGAGTCTTTCCAGGCGAGTGGGAACCTTGAGAGTGTGACCTGAGTAATCTGAAAGACTTGAACAGTTTCAGTGCCTTGAACAACTTTGTGACTCTTTCACAGACACTTCCAAGAGGACACAACATTGATAACAGGAACTGTGGGATGCGCTGCGTTGAAACTTTATCTGCCTAAGTGGCTTCTAGTCCAATTCCATTAATGTTTGCATATTTAATAAACTTCTGATGTGGGATTTTAATGAGTTGGCAGTTATCTCTGAACACCCAGCAGCAGCAATCTCAGGGTTTAGGTGGCTCTCAAATGGAGATTTCTCTCACTTAGAAGGCATGTGGCCTTTCCTTGGGCAGTCAGCACTTGGCAGGCTCCGGAATACTTTGATTTGGTTTGTATTAATGTACATCAACAGTGAATCTTTAATTTGGATGGAGCCCTAGGGTTAAGTTTTTGGGGAAGGCATCTTTTTAGAAAGCCAGATGTAAGAGAAGTGACCTTGGTTAATCTTGTAACACAGCATTTATCTACTTGGGATGTTTCTTGCTAGTGATCTAATTATTTTGGCCACAAAATGGGGCTGCCAGGGAAATTGCTTCTATCGTGGCTTTTGCTCATTTACACTCCCAGTGCTTTTGCTTTGCCTTTTCGGCCTGGTTTTGCAACCATGTGTCCAACTCCTCATAGTCCCAAGCAGGGTAAGAAGGGCCCTGGTTGTGCTGCACAGTTGGACCCAAGTGTCTCTGCTGAGGAGAAGGAAGGTAATCTGTCACCGAGGGAACTGTAGCAAAATTCAGCAGAACAGTTCAGTGTTTATGCTTTTTGAGATAAACCTGAGTGTAGTAAATATATGTCAGTATGTCAAATGTAGCAGGCAAGGTGCAAAGGGACTTTTGATAACACAGTGTAATTCTCACTTCTGGCACCAGTATGACTTTAAATAAGTCCCTTGCCCATTCCCAATCCTCAGGATGAATTCTCAGTATGCTACTGTGGATGGTAGATGTGTGAGCTGTGAGGGTGGCAGGGATGAGGAAATAATTCCTTACAGCCTCCTTTGACATAAGACAGCACTAATTCAGTGACTGGACCATCAGATGGGCTTCAGGTGACCTTTCAGTGGGCTTGCTAAAAAACAGGAAAAATTTAGTATTTGTCTGAGCCATATTTTAAATTGAAGTTCTTTTTATATCTCCAGAACACCAGTTTGGGAGGAACAGCAAAGAGAGTTAAGGACAAAAACTGATGGACCATTACATCTTCCAAAATGAGCCTTTTCACACTTTCCTACTGGAAAATAACATGTTCTGAAGGTGAGTAGGTTTTGTATGTGACAGATGAGCTGCCGAATGTCTTTGGCCTTGACCAAAGGCAGATCCACCCTCACTCCAGCTTGGCCTGGCACTGCCCCTCTGACACTTGTGAAAATGTGTATTTTATCACCAGGGAAAATAGGGAGGAGGTAGGGAATATTTTCCACTAATGAATTATCATTGATTTAGCTTTGAAAAAGCTGGAGTGCTTTGTGAAAGAGATGAGCCATTGGGAGCATGGATATTTTCTGGTGAGTGTAGAAAATGTAGGTGTTTTATTTGCAGCATGAGAAAGTTAAGCTTGTAAGACAAACTTTGGTTTAGTTTGGTGAGTGTATTAAATTACATAAGACATTTTCAAGTTTTGTTCCAGTCGTACCTCAAATGGTATTTTCAGTGTTCAGAAGAGCTGAAGAAGAGTGCTTGCTATCAAAGATGGTAAAGTAATTTCCCCAAAGTAAAGAACATAATGCTTGAATGAAATTAAATCAGAATTGTATTTTGTAGAGTGTGTAATATCTTTTATGTTATTTTTGTATTCAGCCCCTTAGGGCTGTAGGCAGTGACCATACAGTTTTGTTTTAAAATCCTTTAATAACAGAAATCAAAATGGGAAATGTTACATAAATCCTGCACTCAACATTGAAATAAAACCAGCATTTCTGAGACAGTTAAGGTTTAAAATATCTTGCTTTAGACTTTACTCTCACTTTAATAAATAACATATAAAAGGAAGCCATGAGCTGTGTAGGCCTAAGTTTGCCTACTTAGCAGCATTAATTCTGAATTTTTTAAATTAAGCTAATAAATTTGCTTTCCTGATGGCTGCCTTTGTTAATCATTATGTTTTCTGGTTTTTGGCATGAGCCAGCTAGAAGCTCCAAACTCAAAGACAATAGTGGTGTGTAAATGGTGAAAAATAGGTGGTTGTCAGTTGTCATTCTCTCTGCACAGAAATTGCTTGCAAATGTTCAGCACTGGTGTCACAGGCCTTTTGTACATAAATGCTTTTCCATGTGAGGGAAAAATCCCAGTAGAAGTTCAGCCTGCGGTGAACTCTTCATGTGTTTTTATAGGTTTGAAGCTCCTTAGCCAAGTGAGTTCCTTGAACATTTGTGTATTTGGTAGCACTGAGAGGAGCACTCACAGGAGCACAGACCTTGACAGGCACAAGAGGATGAAGTGTTAGGGGATTTTACTTGTTGAGGAAGAAAAGTCTTGTAGCTGGGGAGAGAAATACTGTTCACATTCCTTGGTGCTCTTTGGTGTCTGGTATGATCAGCCCAGTTCTGCATTAAAGGATAGAAACCTGAAAGCTCCAAAGCAAAAGGAAAAGCTCTCTTGTCCTTCCTAAATACCTGTGTTTTCCAAGTGTCCTCTTCAGATGTTATCTGTGAATCTTTTGCCCAAAAACCCTGTAAAGCTGGGGAATCTCACTGGGAAATACTTATTCTGGTGTAGTCTGTGTTTTGCTGTTGTGTGGATGAGCAGAAATACCTTCTCTGCCTTTTGCTCTCTCCTTTCCTGGTCTGTAAAAGGTGTGACTTTAATCTATGGAGAAAAATTGTGCAACAGGGTGAAGAGAGAGAGTGAAAAGAGGATGTTTTTTGCTGTTCTAAGGCTTCTTTGTTCTCAGAGGTCAGGAGGAGCTGAGCTCCAGTGATTTCATACTCTCTCCTATTACCTGTTCTCATGCTGGCCATAAGCCTAAAGGGACTGATCCTTCTCTGGATGAGTCATTAAGTAAATATCAGACTGTGCTGGTATTCCTGCTGAGTACTTGTTCCTATTTCTTGTGTGTTGTTTACTCGCTGTTTTCTTAGCTGCTATCACAACCCCGGCAGATTCTGTCAGCACAGGGACTTCTCACGGTGTGCAGCTGGGGAGAGGCACCTGCACTGGAGCCAGGAGCTGTTCCAGCCTTGTTTGAGGAGAGATTTTCAGCAGTAGCTGGGAAATACTCAGAGATATTTCCAGTAAAACAGTTCTGGTTCTTGGCCTTTGATCAGAGGCACCTTGCCAGGTGGCCTGTGGGCTGGATTTGGTGCTTGCTCCAGCTGCATCCCTCCTGCAGGACAGGGCATGGGAGGAAGTGTATCCCCTGGGAGCATTGGAGCACACCGTGTTCAGAGCTGTCACTGGAGCCTTTAGCAGTTTGTTCCCGCTGGGCTGCTGCAGAGAGGGCTGGAGCTCTGTGAGCTGTGCTTCTCCAGCAGCTGCTGCAGCCAGGGGTGGCTCAGGAATGATTGTGGAATCCTAGAACCATGGAATAGTTTGTGTTGGAAGGGACCTTAAAGCTCCTCCATTTCCACCCCACCACCACTCAGTGGATCAGGTTGCTCAGGGCTCCATCCAGCCTGTCCTTGAACAATTCCAGGGGTGTGGAAGCCACAACCTCTCTGGGTAACCTGTGATGACATGGTTAATCTCCTGGAGGAGATTTGCAGCTTCCATGGGGACAGGGGCAGGGTGCTTCAAATGTTTGTGCTCACTGGGAAGCTCTACTAGCAAGGGACAAGGGCATGTTATCCACTGGCCCACCCAGGCACCATAAGACTGACTTGCAGTGGGTTTTGTCTGGAGTCTGGATTTGTGTCTGTTTTTCATGCAGAGATTTGACTGTATCAGGCTTCTATCCTAACTATAAAACCTTGGATAGGTGTAGAGGTCCCTGGTAGGTTCTCTCTTTGCCTCTCTGCCCCAGTATGTCATCACTAACGGCCTTATGGGATTTGAAAATGCCTTGGTGTTTGTGGATTAAATTCTTGTCTCGTTAGGACAAAAATATGCCATCAATTTAATCTGCATCTTGACAAAATACGGACAGTTTGAACCTTGGGCAAAAACTGGATGATGCTGCCCAGCCAGAATCAATTTCCATCCTTATTTTCTCTGGGAGAGGGAACGTTTCTGGTGCTGGCTGGCTGAGGCTGTTCTGGGGGAGCTGACCAGGTCATTGGAGGTGAGAGCTGTGGGGCAGAGCTGCATCAGCTTCTAGTTACATCTTTATTCTACTGCTAGATGGGCAGGGCTTTGTGTCGGTGCCTTCCTATAGGAAGGTCCTTAAGATTCATCCCCACATTGAATTTGCAGCCAGTGTTACAGCAGTGGATTTGATGACTTGGCTGCTGGATGTACGTGGGCTTTCTGGGTTGCTCCAGCTGCTGTGTTGGGAACCATTTGTATTGCTTTAACTGGATGTGAAATATCACCACTGAGGCCTGATGGATCCCCTTAATGGCACAGTGTACAATCAGCATCAGCCTGAGGCGAGCTGTTCACCCACTGCACTGTAATTAACTTGCCATCAACAAAACTTTAGGAATTCCTGGTCTGGGACCTTTCTGTGCCAGGAGTCATCTGCAGCCCTGTTTAGTTAGAAAGTGTCCAGACTAAAATCACTGCACATTTTTCTTTTCTTGAGATCTGCCATTAAGAAAATAATTTTTGCTAAGCAGAGCACTTGAGGCTGTAAAAACCTGTAATCACACTAGAGGGAAAAGGAGACATTGCTTCAGATTCCCATGATGTTTTTTCCAGCTGCCTCAGTAAAACACTTCTATTTTCAAGATACGTTTATCCTACATTTAAATATTGTGTGGATGCATTTAAATAAATGTTTGATTATGTTCTGATCATGTGTAACTTTTGGATACTGATTAATAGATGCAGGTGCAGCAATAAAAGGACTGTAAATCTGCCAGGTAGCATTGCAGGTCCCCTTATCAAATAAGATGATATTGTTTCTCAAGCACATTGCACTTGCCATCTTGAAGCAGAATTACATTTCTATTAAAATAATGTTAGCTCAGTGCTTCTAGGTAAAGGAGAATTCAGCATTACTGATAAGGACCACAACCACTTTTATTTAATTCGTTTACCACTTGACTTGGTCTCCATTCTCTGGTGCCTGAGCATTGCATTGCCTGCTATTTTGGAGTAGCTATGTTTGGAAAGCTGCTCAGTTTTTTGTGTTCTGATGTCTGTTACCACATTTTTTCTTGCCTTGAAATTTAACCACTGTCTTTGAGTTGCTGCAGCTTTTTAAATCTTAACTTTAATCTCTGGTTTTCTCTTTTTTGATTTACACAACCATGATAAAAGCAACCAGATTATGCTGGGGTCAATTAGATGATAATAAATTCCTTCTCTCCTTCCTTAAGCCCCAGTGCAAATGAAGAAAGCTAAATTTACTGGCTGTTCTTCATGCCTTTTTGTCCAGCTCAGAAGCAAATTGAGCTATTTTAACCTTTCTTCGACACTTGTAGTCAGCAAAGATGAGGGAAAAGGCTTTGTAAAAGTAAATGAAGTT
This sequence comes from Erpornis zantholeuca, assembly GCA_013400515.1. Taxonomy (NCBI): domain Eukaryota; kingdom Metazoa; phylum Chordata; class Aves; order Passeriformes; family Timaliidae; genus Erpornis; species Erpornis zantholeuca. The sequence continues at coordinate 1,014,972 of VZTN01021371.1, read as the reverse complement.
GGTATTGTTTTTTTCTAAAATTGTTATTGATGCACTCTAGTGTGCTCCTATTAAAGTCCCAGCTTGTAAGGCAAGTACAGGCAATCTCAGCTTCTATTTTATCCATCCTCAAGTGCCCTGTGACAGAGGTTTGAGGTGGTGGCTCTGGGTGGGTACCACACACCTTTGGTGAGCTCTGTTCTGCCCTTCTCCTGGCATTGCTGGTACTGCCAGAGCATCACCTGGGTGGAGTCTGAGCAAGGCTGGCTTAAGTCAGGGGCCCTGCCACTGGTGCATGATGTGGAGCAGAAAAAGGGCTCACAGTAAACTGGATGGTTTCAGAGAATCCCAGAATGGTTTGGATTGGAAGGGACTATAATACACATCTTGTTCCGCCCCCTGCCACAAGTGGGGACACCTTCCACTGTCTTAGGGTGCTCCAAGCCCCAATGTCCAGCCTGGCCTTGGACACTTCCAGGGATCCAGGGGCAGCCACAGCTTCTCTGGGTACCCTGTACCACGGCCTCCCCACCCTCACAGAAAAGGATTTCTTCCTAACATCCAATCTAAATCTCTCATCTTTTAGTTTAAAACCATTCCCCGTTGTCCTTGCATTTTCCATTGCAGCTGTAGCTTAGGAAGGAAAAGAGTGTGCATAGTTTACCACCCAAAACCTGATTGTGTGCTGCTATTTTGTATTTTTCTGTTGTACTTGAAAAGCAGAGCTTTGTGCTCTTAAATGGTTGTGCTCTCTCCTGAGAGGGCAGGTAAGAAGGGGAAAACTTAACGTTTGCTTGACAGAATGTTGCAGCAGTAGCAGAGGATGTTGTACCTCAGTCCAGGTTATTTCAGGCCTAACAGAGCTCCTGCTTGCACTTTGCATGCCTGCTTCTCTGCTGTGTATTTCCTAGACAGCTGTGCTTGCACTGGCTGCCTTATCTCAAAGGTGATTGCATTGGTATCGTTATTTGCTCTGTCCTGTGCTGATACCAGCCCTCAGCCAGCCCTCTCCATTTCCAGCCCCAGGATGGGCAGAGTGGAGGCTGCAAAATGAGCTGGTGCTTCATGCCTTGCTCGTGGCTGGGAGTGTTGTTCTCTGAGAACCTGGACAGTAACTTAGCGAACTCAAACTGTGGTTGCTTGTCTCAGGCACAGACACCAGGAAATGGAAACCAGCCCAGATTTTTCCCTGATAGAAGAGTTTCCAAACAGGTTATGTGTCTCCAAGTGAAGGCTTTTCTGGATGCACTCCTCTAGAAAGTCATAATACATTTATGTAGCGTGCTGTCTCTTGCAGTTAAAGTGATTGGCAGTTTTTGGGAAGTGCCATCTGAAAAATGCAAGGGATTTGCTTTCTCACGGCACAGTACAGAAAATTTCCCTTTGCTGTTTCCCCACAAGAAATGGCACAGCTCTGTAACAGAGTAAGGTGTAGGTCACTGCAGTTTGCATTTTGCTTTACTCTGAAAAGAGCTCATCCCTTCAGAGGTGCACATGGTGGTGTTCAAAAAGTGCTGCTGCCATCAGCCAAACCAAATTTGTAATTACATTGCTGTGAAAAATGGGGTTGTGCAGAAACCAATTTGCACCCATTAAAGAAATTTATGGTGCCTTAGTGTTGATATTGGACATCAAGTGATACAAAGTAAAGGTCAGAGTTTGAGATGAGTGCACCTAAGAGTGCACTCTCCTTTGGCTTGGGTGGCTGAATGTCATAGTTTAGATTAAAACAGGTCAAGGGAGCCATTGTGTAGCCAGCTTTTGAAAGCCAGGCCTTTCAACTCCATGCCTAAACTAGTGGATGCAATTATATGTTTCATTGGTGTGTAATATTTACTGAAGTTTCTGTTCTTAAGTATGGTAGATGCTTTTGCATATTGCTTAAAAGGATGGGCAAAAAAAATCCATCTTGCATAAGAAATAGCTCTGTTTTAAGGTTGGATAGAAATTTATCTTATTGTGAGCCCTTGGAATGAATGCTGTTAAATGAGCTTTTCTGAACTGTCTTAACATTGGAGGATTTTTATACAAAAAGTTGATATATTCATATATTTTATATATATATATATATGGCTAGAGACATGTCCAGTAAAAGTGGGCAATTTGATTAAAGCAGGAATTTAAGGAAGCGTTAGAATGGTTGCCTGGGGCTTCAGTATGATTTTGCAGTGCTCTGGATGGTTAATACAGAATAGACTAACTGCTAGAGAAGCCCAGAATAATTTTCCTTGTCCCAGTTAAGTCAAGAACTATTAGAGCAGTGGAAATAAGGTTTCGACAAGAGGAGAAGAAAGGGTGAGGGACGTGTCAGCTCTCAGTCTTGGTGGTGAGGGGGGAGAGGACCAGAAATTGGAATGGAAGAAGGGCAAGCAGCAGTTACCAGTGAAAATAGACTAATGTTGCATCTAAGTGCACTAGGAATGATTTTCATTCTTTCTGGTGCTTTTCTTTAAAAAAAACCTAGATTATATGAATATTTGCAGTATGACATGGAGGTCAAAGGGATATGGGATTTTCTTTGACCTCCATGTTTGTCAGGAGAGGCTTTTTCTCTGCTTTCAAACCTGATGTTTGAGCCATTTTGAGTCATTTCTCTCCAACCAAGTCCCACCAAACAGTGCTGCACTGACTATGAAGGAGTTTGACCCTCATTCCATGGCTTTGCTTCCCTGGTGCTGGAAGCAGGGAGGCCACAGCAGCTCAGAGGCTCCAGCAAACCCCTTCACTGTCTTGCTCATACTTAAATGCTTGGAGGAGTGACATCAAGTACTTTTTTAATGTACCTTTCCCACCTTTTCCTAAGGTATATTTCTCTCCTGTCATGTCTTGAGGTGTTGGATTGTGACACTGCAGTAGAAGTAACATTTCTGAGCAGCATATTGAAGGACCAGAAGCTTGACAACCATTGTATGAGAGGAATCTTTAACCTTGTCTCTGCAGCACCCTGTAGTGGTTCTCTGGGACTTAGGAAGCAGAATTTCTAGTCTCTTTTGGGATTGCAAGTGTAACAAGACAACTGGGAGGAATGAGAAGGTTGTTGTGGTGTTAGACCCCAGTCCCATATGCAGCTGTGAGGGCTGTGTGCTCAGTAGCCACCAACAGGAACCATTCTGTTTTCTGGCTGGTAGCCTTCTAGTGCAAGATGACAGTCAATAACCAACCTGTGAGAAGAAATGGGCTCCTTGCTAAAGGAGATCTGCTCTGCTCTTCTTTGCAAGGAGCTAACTCAGCATTGTGCTTGAGGATTGATCTTCAGCACTAATTTCTGATAGTGCTTTCTCTTTATTCCCCTATCAGCAGTCTGGCTTCAGAACCCTTTGTACCTCATTCCATTATTCCCTTGGCCCAGGGAGTGTTGAATGCAATACTCCTGAGCAGTTCATTTGATTGTGCTGCCCTGCCCTTTGCCTGTCTTTGGGATGACCACAGGAAGATGGCCCAGTGTGTCCAGGCTTCCAGGAGACACTGCAGGGCCCAGAGGACATACTTTACCCATTCTGAACCAATGATGTGTCTGGAGCAAGAGAAACTGTTCTCTCACTTGGGTAGAAATACAATCCCTTCTCTCACTCTCCCTCAATATTTTGAGACATCAGGGTTAATTTCTATGGTTTTCAGCTTAAAATACATATGTTCCTGTGTAGCTGAGATTCATTATCCATGCAACACATTTGCTTTTAAAGTACTGGGAGCCTGTGTCTGCAGTGCCTCCCTCCCCATGGGGCATGTGGGAAGGAAGAAGTTGATCAGTCTGTTTGTTAGAGAGCAGAGTAAAGGCAAACCCAGAGGGGAGGCAGAAGGGACCATTAAGTGTTCTTTTCTTCTCTGCAAGCTCCTCTCATGTGCTGAAGGAAATTGTTCTTCTTGTCACCTCAGATGATTATACTCACAAAATCCAACCCCGAAATATCATCCCTGTATTAGGCACTGACCATCTACAGTCAGAGTCTTATTTTGTGCCTTTATTTTGATTACCTTTGTTACCTTGGGCACTTGGCAGGAGCAAAAAGCCTCATCATTCCGATTGCTTCAGTTTCCCGAGATGTCTTTTGAGAGAAAATGTTTCCTGAGCTTTGTTGCAACCTCTTAAGTAGAATTTGGTCTTTCTGGGAATCATGAGATCAAGTGATTGCTTGGAGCAAGGGAAGGTACTGAAGCTGCAATAGCAAAGACCTTGATATCAAAGGCCACTTGCTACTGCACTCTATCTCTTCAGCCTTAAATTTACCAGGTTATAAATTCATCTTGTCTTCCTATGGAATGGCTGGCAGGTCCTCAGCAGGTGAGCTGGGCAGTTTCTCAGGGATTAGTTCACATTTGTATCCCAGCCAGAAATTTCTTCCTGCACAAACTTTTATCTAGTCTTCACAAGACATACTGAATTGTCTTTTTGCCTTCTTTCTGGCTGCTCCTTCTACTGTTTTCTTGGTCTTCCTGGTGTCAGTCAACAAATCCATGTCAGCAGGTAGCTTTGACTTTCAGGTTTGCAACCCACTTTACACATACACCTGGTAGGAGTAGAAAATACTGTCCCACTGTAGAATACTAGTGGTGGTCTGTTTTTCCCAAACCTTGGTTTATGGATCAGCTTGTGTAAAGAATTTCTTATGAAAAACTTAAATGAACTCTTGAACACTTTCTGGTTGAAGAAAATGGAGAAAAATATCTTACAGTCTATATTGATGTGGCTGAACTGCACACACATACACTGAGCACTGATTAACCTGGGTCTTCTGCTCATGGTGTGTATTTTATTTTCTGTGCTCAGTCAGAAATGCATTTCTAGCAAGCTGAGATCATATTTATGGAGTGAACTATGTCAGTGTTGTAATACTCATGGAAAAATCTTTGCTTGGACCACTGTCCATGTTCAGGCCATCCATCTTTGATGTTCTGGTCACATACCCTTGTGGCCTTTCCTCACCTTGGATCTACAGCATAAAGGACAGAGCATCTTTTCAGTCATTTTGCTTATAAGCAGCTTTAATAGTTTAGTTTAGTATAGCTGTTCTGATACTTTTTCATTTCAGCCTAAACACAGATGCAGCCCCATCAATGCTGTGAAGCTTCAGGTATTGCAGTATATGCAGGTGGCACTGTTTTATTCTTTGGTTTGTTTTGACTGCTGTTTGGCACAAGAGAGACTCCCCTGGCCTGCCTGCTGCCAGCAGTTACAGACAGTTGCCAGTCCCCAGTGGGAATAAATATTTCCAGCCAATATTTACAGTTGGTTCTGTCCTGGAGGGATGGAGCTGCTGCTGTCAGCTGGAGGTGAGGGAGGTTTCTTTTTGGCTCTCCAGTGAGAAGCAAGATATAAAATGCAGCTCTGGTGGTGCCTGGAAGAAGGTTTTGATTTTTTTTTTTTCGTGGCTCAAGCTATTTAATGTGCCTGTGCTTTCCTCCAAGGCAGAGGGTCCTGGTCTGGGGAGGAACTGTGTCACCTTGGTCCTGGTAAGGAGGGAGCCTCTCTGGCATGAAGCATGACCAGCTGAACTCCTGAGGTGCTTCCTTGGAGTGTTCTCCCTTCTGCAGCCTTGGTACAATACGAAGGTGAGGTCACCAGCCAGCCTTTGGTAAGAGATGGGACTGCTTCCTTTACTCAGTGCCATCTATCTTGTGAGTTCTCATAAGAAAAAATGCCATGGTTTTGTCACAGGAGATTGCAGTTACAGTAGAATCATATCATAATGTGTCAGTGTAAATGCTTAATGTTTTCTCCCAATTGAGTAGCAGGGCACATCAGCATTTTCCTTGTCATCTGTATCTTTTTAGTGTTGGACTTGGCTTCTTTCTCCAGAGGCCTGTAAAGGCCTTGTTTTGCAAGGAGAAATGCTATGACATCAGCTTTTGAGAAGCTGAAAATCCAGAGCAGCCAGCAGTAACAGTTGAGGTCCTGCTTTATCAGAGATGATACCTTCCTATGTCAGGTGTGTGTGGAAGAGTCCAGGATGCTGTTCTGGCATTGCAAGTATTTTCCCCCAATAGCTTAATGCAGCGAAAAAGAGACTTCTGATGTGTCTGTACATGCAATGAGTGGTTGTGTCCTTGGAGGTTAATCAGGGCTGTGCTGTGGGTTTATGTTTTCTCCTAATTTTTTTCACAAGCAGAAAACTACTTGTTGGAATTGCATCTCATGGTCACTTTCTCAAATACACTCCCAGCCTTGAGGAGAGTGCAAATAGAAGAATACTAGTGTATATGCTTTTAAATCTGTTTGTGCTTTTAGAAGAGAAAATCTGTACTCATGGATGACCTTCACTCGTGTGGAGGCTTTCCAGAGGCTGGACAGATTTCAGTAGCATTTGTGGTGCACTATTCCCTACCTTACCAGTGTGTTCAGCTGGATGAGGCTCTCCCACTGGGAGTCAGGAATGCTAAGCCAGAGGGTTTCCTGCTCTCATTCCAAGCTTGTCCAGGCAGTTCTTGGGCATAGCTGGCTTTGGGATAAGTGACATAATTCCAGTAAAACAGCTATGCTGCTGGTGTAAAATCTGGGTCTAATTGAACCTTTGTGCTTGGTTTTAGTGAAGCCATGTTTCTCTTCAGGATTGCAGGCTGGGAGGAAGACTAGATGTGCTGGTGGAGGCAGCAGAGGAGTTGTCTGAATTTCAGCAAGTGGATATAGAAGCAGGAAAAAGAGTGAAGTTTGAGATGAGAAAGATATAAATAGGGAAAGGAAATAGGCTTCTCTCTGATAGTGGAGGGGAAAGAAGCAGATAATGGTGATCAGGTGGCAATCTAAGGGAAGTAAAGAGCAGGAAAGGGAAGAAGAATGGAGCTGGAGATCTCACAGGGGTCATGCAATGCATTCATTTATTTTTCAGACTCTTCTTGCATTTTAGGCAGGAAGAAACACCAATTAGCAACTTCAGGATTTATTTAACCAATCTGAGCTTACTGTTTTGAGTATAATAACTCAAGGAAGTGATGGGGAAAGAATGATCCTTACTGTAAGTTTTATTTGTTAGGAAAGGAGCACAGAGAGAAAGTCAGACCGTGTAGGGACAGTTTTGCAAGAGGAAGAGTTCCAGGTAGGTCCTTTTTCTGCCCCCAGGGCCTGGGGATCCATTTTCTTCAGTGTTTCCCTGTGCATCTTCCTTCTGTGGTTCTCCAGTTTCACAGTGTTCTTAGCAGGCAGCATGGTGCCTTCTATCAGAGATCTGCAGCCCTGGCTGCTTCATCAGGTGTGGTGCAGTAGCTCTTATCCCCTGCACTGTGTTGAGTTGTCAGAGCTGTGAAATGGAAGGGTGGGGACACTCCAGAGCGCCATGTGTGCTGCTCACCCTCGTGCTGCTGCCCTGAGCAGGGAGAAGAGAGGGAGCTGAGTGTGTTGCTGGGTTGTGCAGCTCTGTCTGTAGTGCCAGGTACAAAAATCTCCCTGGTGCCTCTGATTTTGTTTTTATACTTACGTTCTCACTGTGTCATCTAGAAATCAAAGCAGGAGTGTGCAGTTCAGCAACAGCAGCAGAACTGCACTTACTACTAATCTGCTGCTTTGCTCAAATTAAACATTTATGGGGCCATAGACTCCTCACTGCTCCATCTCAAATCTTTCAGCCTCCTACACTATGATGATTTTATTTCTTTGCATTTTGACACAGCTCCTCTAAGAGATACAGTGAAATCAAATTATCCTCCACTGGCCTCTCTCCCCATCTTTCCTTTGTGTGCCCAGTTTGCTTTTTCCCTTGACCATGCCATACGGGGAGCAGCTGTTGGTAGAAGCAATGCTTTATATTCCCTGGGAGTTGAAGCTTCCCCCCAGTGTGACAGGCAGAGATGTGCCCTCAGTTATTGGTACCTGTTTCTGTTCCCTGCTCTGTTCCCAGGTGGTGTGACTGGGTAGGAGCTCCTCACTGCTGGAAGCAGGGAATAACCCAGTGCTGCAGCACATTGCCTGTTGATGCTCCAAGCTGTGTTGGCTGACTTGGTCTCCATGGAGAGCAGTGGGATGCTTTCCAAGGCCTGGATCTCATCTGCCCCTGCTCTGTGGCCTGGAGTGAAACCTGGTCAATAGTTCTGTTCCTTGGGCACGCTGGAGTGGAGATAACTTTTGCAAAAAAGGGAGTTGTTCCTGGGCCTTGCCAGGGACTTTTACAGGACCTAGTTCTCAATTTTGCCTGCCAGAGCATGGTCTACTTCTTTAAGTTTTCTAGCTTAAAGCAGTGCTGCATGGATGCTGAAAGCCCACGCTCCTAAAATAGATTGAGTAGAACAAGCACTTTAGTGCTGACTCCTCTTCAGGAGAGGAGAGGGAAGGTAACAATGAGCAGATGGGCAGGTATTAGTCATATCACCTGATATATCTGAGCACCTCAGACCCCATGGGCACAAAGGTGCTGGGGGAACCTAGAGGGAAGGAATCCTCCCAGCAAAGCAGGCTGGGTGTTGGAATTGCACAGGATAGAGGCAGGGCCACCTGAGAAAATGAGGGGACTTGCAGGCAGATGCTAACCCAAGGATAGTATGTTCACCAAGAGCCCTGGTCAGAGCCTGGGCCTACATTTACCTGCCCAGTTTTCCAAGCTGTTCCCTCGTGTATTTGACAAGCCCTCTGAGCATCACCCCTTGGAGCTCCCATGCTTTGTTCCCTCTCCAGAAGGTGTAGAACAAAGCTCCAGTACCTCATAAATAACTGAATTCCCCCAATTTCAGCTGGGATGGCATTGTCCTAGCTTCTACTCTAATAAAGACAGTACAGAAGCTGCTTGATCTTTTCGTGTGGTATCTAAATTGCCAGTGTGCACCTTGCAGTCGGGTTGGGCTGGCTCAGCATCCCCTCCCTTCTCCAGGTCCTTGTGATGCCTTAGGTTTTAACTTTTATATTTTTCAAATCCTGTACTGCTAGTGTAACTCTGAAGCATCCTATAGCTTGTTAAATGCTGTTCTCTGTGCTAAGATAGACATAACAAACCTCTGTAACTTGCTCTCCCCAAGGACACCCAGAAAAAGAACTGTAAACTTCATCTTGGGGAGAGTGAGGCAAGCTAAGGGGAAATCACATCATTGGCTGGGTTCTGGTTGATGAATTTATGTTGATATCAAAGTGTGAAGAACTTGTGACCTGGAGAGTCCATTTTGGGATCCACTAAGGCAGGACCCTCTGGAGCCCAAAGTGTGCATCTGAAGGCCTTTCAAATAAATACCTCCTTTATTCCTTTATTCCTGTCTGGTCTCTGTTTCTAGGTAGCCATTTAAGGCATCACTTGGTATCCACACGTTGGCCCTGGCCCAGCTGGCAGTGGGCTCATAGGAGAGCCTGGAGATGCTCCCTCCTGCTGATGTGCTGGGAGCACAGCGTGGAAATGAGATGTAGGATCTGTGCAGTCCCTTGTACAGCAGTGGCTTCCAGCAAACCTGACACCATGGAGCAAGTAGGGCACAGAAGTACCTGCGGAGGCAGCGTGGAAGTGCTGCACTTCCAGTTGCTTGCTCTGGCTTCACTGTTTGTGTAATCATTTACTTCAAAGCCAGCCTGGCCAAAAGGCAGCTGTGGGCACAGCAGAGGGAAGGGAGGTCCAAATTTGGGCTCTTTTGCCCTCCCCCGTGCAGAGATGGGGTCATCAGGAATCACAGCATTGGTATGCTCTCCCTGAAGAATGGCTGTATCTTTATTTTTTCCCTCCGTTTATTTTGGGTTTTTATTGTTCTAAATCTTCAGCATCAGAGGCTGAATGTGTGGTCTCCTCCTCTTTCTCCTCTTTTGTTTCAACTTTTTGGCAATAATTCCTAAAGAGCTGCTCTGCTGGAGTTACTCCCATCATTTTTCACACTTGTGCTCAGCCCTCTGTGGAAGCCAAGCACCCTGTGGGCCTCTGAATTACAAATACCATTTTGGTGGCACCTTGCATCCTTGGGCTTCAGCTTCTGCCAAGCACCTAATGAGTGTAGGAAGCGAGTAAACCACTTCTGCTGTGAGCTCTGCTCTGATACATAAGGGGTTAAACCAAGCTCTGTTTATTAGTGTTGATGCTTTAAGTTGTGCCAGAGCGTTTGAAAATGCAGCAATGGACAGGGCAGCAGGCAGTAAACACCGTTAAATGACAATACTGTTCAATATTTGCTGTTAATTGAGAGAGGCAGCAGCTGCTGGTATGCAGCTTCAGCCAGGATGAATTAGTAATGAGTCTGTAACTGGGCTTTTTTTTTTTTCTGGTTTAAGGTTGCATCAGCCCTTTACAGTTCAGTAACGTGGTTGGGATAGAAATAAAAATCATAGCATGCCCTAAATTGAAGATTTTATTTTGTTTTTGTTTTCCAGTGAGTTGTCATGGAGCTTGGTGTCAGTGATAAATTTGGCAGCAGTAATAAAACTGCCTTGTATTTAAGGACCAAACTTAAAGATTTTGGTTAGCTTTTCCATCCTGTGTGGCAGCCAGTGGGAATGCAGCAGGCAGAGCAAGCTCCTCCTTGGAAAGAAAGCACTTTTGTTGGGTTCTTAGATGTTTTCAGTCAAACAGGAGTTTTGGTTGAAGTTTCTTTGCTGGCACTGCTGCAGCTCGTGGGGTATGAGAGTTCTGTCCCTTGCTGCAGGGGCAGGAGGAGTGGGAGCACTAATTCAACATTTCCCTTGTCCTTTCCTTGCACTTTTGCCATGCATGTGTGTTGAGCTTAACCTTTGAAAACCTGCTGATAAGCTGTTATCAGCCAACAGTTAGAATAACAAACCCTCCCACCTTGCTGAGTTGGGATATGTACTTCCCAAGGCTTCAGAGCCTGGGTATGAAACAGGAACATCATTAATCCACAGCCAGGCTGGGGGCAAAGTTTGCTCTCTGAAGAAACCAGCCACAGCTGCTGCTTTCATGCTCTTTATGTAACCTGCCCTGTGAGTATTTATTTTGCACAAAACACTTTATTTTGAGCTATAGATGTTGTTGTGAAAGGTCAAAACTGTGTTCTAGTGGTTTTTAGCAGATCTGTAGTGGGGCACAGGAAATGAAATTCCAGCTCAGTTGAAAACAATGCCAACAGTCCTATTGATTTCAGCACAGCTCGGCTTTCACCACAAGTAGAAGAATTTCGAAGCAAATAATGTTTTGTTTGTTCAGTTCTTTAAACAAAAATCCATCTGCAGGGGTTTGCACTTGAATCCAAATACTCAGAATTCTTCTGGTATTTTGGTAGGATGAGAAATACTAGATCGAAGGAATTCTTTGGGTCCACAATGATTATGTTAAAGAGGAAAGAAAAAAAATCCAACCAGCAATGTGTTTATAACCCTGTTCCCATCTGGGGTGATTTCTCTATTGCACACCTTTGGCTTTTGGGTCTGTCCTGTTCACATTAGCAGTTTTTACCCAGTGAGTAAGTGCTTTTATTCATTCTCGAGAGCTCGAAGCTGCCACACACCATGCTGGCTTCTGGACTGGATTGTAGAGGCAGGAAATCTTTCAGGTTGGATGTGGGAAGCAAGTGTTAAAAGCCAAGTGAAGGCTATAAAAGGTGGTGGTAAATGGAACTGCAGGAAGAGCTGAACTCCTCTGGTGCTGGAAGTCTTCTGGCCCCACAAGTCCCTTCCTGTTTAGGCACTGACCATTCCCAGCTTGGCTGCCAGTTATCAAATGGTGATTTCAAACCTGTCCTTAAAAGCTGTATTTTTTTCATGTGAAATGCAGTAATTTATTCCAGTGGCATTTGGCCAACTTTGGGCATCTGGTGTCTCATGTTTTTTATGAACATCTCTGCAGTTTTCTCTGCTGTCTCCTATATGTGTATGAATTGTTCACAAGGATAAGGTATTCCAATGCATTTTTTCCTATTTTTGGTTTTGATTCTTCCAGTCTTTATTATTGTTTCATCTGTAGTCTTGCTTACAGCGTTTGTTTTTCTAAGCAAGAAAATGAACCTGGTGTTTACATGCACCATTCCTGTCTTAAAATACTGGTAAAAATTATAATTACTGACTTTTGAGGCTTTTTTGTTGATTTAGTAGCACCATGTAATTTCCTCATGAACAAAGGCAAATATTTACATTTTTAATATCTTAAGGTATAAACTATAAAGTTTGTCTAATAAAACTGTTAGAATACATGTATGTTTAGCCTAGACTGTATTTGGAGATTGTTCTGTAATTAAAATAGTTAATGCAGGGCTGGTACAGGGGCCACAGAGGCTCCAAATTGGTACTTTCCCGTGCAAGAATATTGCTCTATCATCATCCTCCTGTTGCCCACATAGAGCCTCTGAATGGAGCCTAACCTGGACCTCGCAGGCTTTTCCTTATTGGGAGTGTGGAATTACCTGTCCTGTTTTTGTAGCAAACCAGCAAAGATAAGAAGAGACCTAAAATGAAATGACAGTAAACAAAATTTAGTGTTTTTCTCAACCACAAATGGCCCTTGCTCCTACTTCAGCAGAAAACTGGGAATGTGCTGACCTTCCCAAACATTGGGAGTGGCCTTGAGAGCAGCTGAATTGTGGTGCAGAATGAGGCAGATGGTGCCACATGGATTTTTTTTGTCTTAAGTCTCTTAATTTAGGCAAGACACTGGTGCTAGGGTGCTTCTAATTCTCTTCCTCAGTGTTGTAGTAGTTTGGTTGTGTCTGAAGGGTGCTGAAGGATGTAAGGAAAGCAAAGTGGGTAGAGGGAAACTCTTTTAAGACCAGGTAGTTTAGTGTTTGCATTAAAGTTCTGTAACTTTGGGGTGTTGATTTATCTTTAACTTTATGAAGAGGTGGGCTGAGTCTTGCAGCCTGTGAAATTTGGGGGGCAGGGGGGTGGAAAAAAGATGCAGTGGGCTCAGGACTGAGAGTCTCAGTGGTTGTTGTCTCTCTCCTTGCATGTTTCTGGTAGTAACAGGAATAATGATATTGTGAGTTGTATGTACGTAGGAGGACTATAGTAAGTTATGCTTTTCCTAAAATTTGCTTAAAAATAGAAAAACAAATAGCTTAGAGTTTGGATATAAAATTAAGTGTAAAATGTCATTAATAGATTACCTTGAGGTCCGTTATTTTACAGGCTAATCAAATCCTGATGTAATTTTGTAATGTGGAAAGCTCTGAGCTCTTTTACAGAAGCTGCTTGCTTAATTTAGAATAAAATTGTACCATAAAAGGATTATAGAGTGTGTGCCTGTGCTAAGAAAGGATGTACTAAATATGTTGAGGTATTTTTCTACTCCCAGCTTCTTTTTGAAAGTGCATACTTAATTTTGGATGTTCTCTGCTGCCTTCGAATGTGCCACGTAACACCATGATGTGCTGAGGGGATGTGCTGGGTTGATCTTGGGAGCATTTTTTCAATGCACTTCAGCAGGATTCTGAGCTTTCTTGTTCTTTCTAGAGAGAAGAATTCAGTGCTGGGCTGTCCTAAACATCACCCATGGTGCAGCTTCCAAGGACAGCTTGATTTTTGTGACTTGAAGAGGAGGCACATGTGCAGTGAGCCAAGAGGACATGGGCTTCCAGTGCATCTGGAACAATGATCAGGTACCAGCAGTTGTTGATATCTGGGTTGTAGTAACTAGTCAGAAACTCAAAAAGATCTCAAATGGTAATGTGCTCACTCCTGCAGTAATCCCTAAATTCTAAATACGCTTCCCTTTCTAAAGCAGGGATGAGCTTAGTTCACCTTCTTGTTTAATGTTGTGTCCAAAGGCATTTCCCTGCTGAACCTGCAGAGACCTGATGGGATCCAGCTCCCATGGGAGTAACAGGAAGGGACAAGTGCCAAAGGGGTGTGTGCATAGACTGAGGTGAAGTTAATTTTACTGTTTACATTTTCCAATATAACTTGGAGTCTGAAAGCATTTGAATCTATTCATTCAGGTGTATTGATTTTGTGAAGGGATATTTAGGATATTATTTTCCATTGTTATAAGTACTTTTTCATGGTATTTCCCTGGTGATTGGCTGGAGAATGCAGATTGTCAGAGGAATCCAGGCTGTTATAGCTGGAGTACAGATGCCAGCAAAGTTCCAGAAACGCAGAGATTCATGGTTTGTTTTGGATATTGCTGTTCCTAGGAATATATCATCTCTTGATTCTGTGTCATATATGCAATTTTTTAGTGTAACTACATCTATTTTTATGTATTAAAACTTAAGTTAGCAAACCACACATATCTATTTATATGAAGAACTGAAAAGGAGCAAATTCTATAAAAGCTCTGTAAGCTTTCAGGAATTAAATTTAGAAGAATATGTAAAAAATAGTTCCTCGTTTTCTTAGTAGATACTAGTTGAAAAATCATTTATTCTTGTCTATAAAATTATCTAGATTTTTCTTCAGTTAGTGGCTGGATATCTGTGTAATGCAAGAAAATGTAGTTGTTTTGCTCGAGGAGACTGAAAATGGTTTTGTTCTACGCATTTTCTGTACATTTGTGTGATCTTTGTTGTACAGAGATGCTTCATGCAGACAAAGCTACAGATAACGTAATTTTAGGATGTGCCTGAGCCGCCTCTGAGTGGGATTGCAGGAAGATGTGAGATGGAGCTACATTTTGGGATTTGTTTCTTAATATAAAAGCTGTCAATTTTTACCCGTTCTGTGAGGAGTGGTGGGTGCTGTAGAGGCAGAGCATCCATATATTTAGATTCTGGCTGTCTCTTGTTACGAGCTATAATTAAGGTGAAGTATTTTGCTGAAGAATTGAATTCTCCCTTGATTTGAACCTGGTTCCATCTCAGTGAAAGCAATTAGTTGCTTGAACCACCCTGTCCTTGCTTCATCAGTGACAATTCATCAGTTGCTTCATCGACATTGCTGCTTCTAATTTATCTGATTTTTTGTGGTTAATAGACAAGGCACTCTATATGGGAGTGCTCTGTATGATCGTGAGGAGTAGAGGAGGATTGAGGATGGAAGGTCTGGCCCTAAGGGGGACTGTGACATTTACAGAGGACTGGAGGTTATAAAACACTCCTGTGAAGCCCTGGAAGGTCCCAGGGTTAATGCTTCAGCTGATGTGCTTTTGAACATGGCTCTCAGTCAGCCTCTCTTAGCCATGACTTGAATTTACTAATGTGGTGCTGGTTTTCCCTGGATGGGCAAATCCTGTGCAATACAAAGCTGCTGGTTTGAGCTGGACATTGGTGAAGTTTGATGTGCCCCTTGGATGAAGTCTGTTTAACTTTTGGTTGTCCCTTAAGGTCAGTTCTGTGATTTAATTCAGAAAATATTTGGGGGCTGTGCAGTGACCCCTTTGGGGTGCCTTCTCCATCATACTGCAGTGTCCAACACTGTGCTTGAAAACAAAGACCAAACCTTACTGCTGACAGGTTGAGTGTTCTAAACCCCAGTATTCTGCTAATCGTGACAGTAACTATTTAAAGTGCTGTCACAACTCATGAAGGGAGTAATTCTATGTTGTGATACCTCACACAGATCAAGAGGGCTCTTCTGGGGTCTGCAGTGGGCACTGGGGGAGCAGAAATCTCTTGGGAGGGAGGAAAAAAAAGCAGTGAGCTCTGAAGCAAAACCTACTGAAAGCTTCATGAGTGACACGAGTCTGGGAGGAAGATGCTGAGCAGGTGTTGTTTGCCTGGAGAATATTTACATAGAGCTGATCCACTCTTCTTGAAGGAACTTTATCACAGTACTACAGAGAAAACTGTTGGTACTAAATATAGAGCCTTATTCTGGCAGTCTCATGACTTGAGTTCTGCTATCTTAATGGGCTTTCAGCAGTTTTTGTGGGTTTTTTGGTAGAAAATCTGAATAATACTCCTCGAAGGGGTTGTATAAGAGTAGCAAGGACAGAAAGATTTAATTTGGTGAGACCTTGCACTGCAAGGGATCAGAGGAATTCTTCAGTTTCTGCTGTTGCTACAAAGCTTTCAGTGCTTCTGTATCTTCACAGAAGATCCCTCAGAGGTTCCAAAAAGTCCACCTTGATCTTTTGCATCAAAGCAGTATCACCACTGTTGGACAGTATTTGTGAGATGAATTTTTTTTTCTTCCTAATAGATGAAACAAATCAAGTTCGTAAGGCTGGTGGTTCACTGTTTACCACTTAGAAAAGTTCTCACAGCCTAAGTAATTTTTTCTTCTTGCACTTTGAGTGCATGGCTTCTCCTACTCACCGTAGATGTGGAGCTTGAGTTCCCTCTTTCTTTGCAGAAACCATTTCTGTATTTAATAGAAACATATCTCATTCTTAGCTTCTCACTTCACTCTGTCCAGACTGAGCCACCTCACTGAGTTACCTCCCCCAGAGCCCAGAGCCCACCTGATGACCTGTCTGCCTTTGCTCGTCGTTCTGGGCTGGTTTCTCACATTCCTGACAAGGCTTTCCCAGAAGTGGGCTTTCCCAAAGGCTCCACCAAACCTGAGAGGATCAGGAATTTGTGTTGCTGTCAATGGATGGAAGTTGCCTTGTTTGTGACAAATTTATAATTTGTGCTCAGTCTCTGATCCTCTCCACCCCCAGTCCTTATCTACAGTGCAGCTGCTCAGCAGTTGTTTCTATATTTATGCAGGTGATTTTTTTTTCCTCTGAACAACACTTGACCTTGGGGAATTGGACTGCATTTTTTAATCACTTCTTCAGTTTCATTAATTCCTCCCTGCAATAGCTTCCCATTTATGCATGTCTTTTTGTGGCAATAACATAAATTACAGGACTTTTCTTTCCACATGGCACTAATACTGAGGCTTCATTGTCAGGTCTCATTGCTTTCTGCAGGTTCCTCACCTGGCAGAGGAAAAGTGACTGTGGCTCTGCTGGCTTTACAAGTGTCCCTTATAACTGCTATTTATGAATACTTATTTTTAAAACTTTTTTCTTCAGTATTTCTTACTGCTGGGAACTGTATTAGAGTTAATTATTGTTATGGAAGACTTGATTTCAGCCTGTTCTCTGGGAGGAATATTATTTTGTGCCTGTTTCCCTGAACAAATAGATCTGGTTTTCTCACATGGCCTCTGCCCAGCTGGCCACCAACACTGTCAGTCTGGGGAGGCAGTTGTTCACTGGCTGCATTAGCTGCCCTTTCAGCAGCTATAATGTCTCTTAGGTAGCACCATTTTCCTTCCCGATAGAATTCCAGAGGTTCTTTGTGTCTCAGGAGCTCAGCTGCCATCCTTCAGAAGATTAAAGTCTGCAAATGTCATTTTTCAAACTTTCCCAGCCTCACCAGTGCATATTGTTACCATTGCAGTGTTATGTCTCCTCCTAAAACTACACAACTCAAACCCCAAAGGCTCACCTGGAAAGAGGAGGGGGAACCACTCAGAAACTCCTTAAGAAAGGAATCCTTACTAACCTCAAGCCTAAACACGTAATGCTTTATGTCTTGTCATTGTCTTTTAGTGCCATTAGTGCCTTTATTTTATTTATTGCTGGTTCCTGGAGTGTTGCTGAAGGCAATACAAGGTCAGAGGAAGTCATTGTGATTGTTACGTGCTCCTACCCATCATGGCTCTCTCAAGAACACTACAGGCAACAGCGTGGAAGGTGGCTTTGTGTAGGAAACCTCACTTTGGGGTAACAGATGTTGGTAGTACTTTGCTTTGGAGACTGTGCAATGGTGGTACAAGTGTCTGTGAGTTTTCTTGAGCAGCTTTCAGGGATACACTTCTGGGAAGGGGAGCTTTCCCTTGGGATATTGCAGATCTATCAGTCTGTGCCTGCTTCCAGCTCCCTGCTTTCATTTTCAAGCAGACCCAGACATCTCTGGGTGGCTCACTGAAGCTGCTGTTCAGACAGCAGAGGCAGATCTCAGGTTTCTGATCTGAGAGGCTCTGAGCCATGTTCTGGGCACAGCCCTTTTGCCTGGGGAGGAGCAACTTGGGCACCAAAATCTACCCCCAGTTTTGTTTTACTCCTTAATTTGTGTGGGACCCATCTCCCAGGTACAGGCTCTGGGCTGTGGTGACCCAGGAATGGGGTCTGAAATCACCAGGGCTGTCCTGCTGTAGACAGACCTTCTTTCCAAACAGGGCTCCTCACTGGAACTGCAGCTAACCTTTTTCTCAGGGTTGCACATGTCCCACTTGGGGCTTTTTGCTCTGGTCACACTTCTCAGCTCTCAATGCTGGTCCTGTCAAATTACAGTCTTGTTCAGTCTGGGCACATTCTGGATAAAATCCTATATGATGAATACAAAAATTTCATTTCTGGTCTTAGTAAAGTGCCATTGAGACAACTAATGTAAAATTGTGTTGTATTTGGCCTATTGAGTGTGTAAGAGAGGTACAAAATCACAAAGAACAGGAAAAAGAATAAAATAAATTGGCCTATGCTACCGTGTTACATGCTCAATTCTTTCACAATATTCCAGTCTCCTGTAACTGATATTTCTGGAATGTCGGGGCATCAAATAGGGTCTAGTCATAAATCTCTGTAAATAGAAAGTTTGGAAGAATGTGACATAGAAGCTTTGCTCCTTATAAAAGAGAACAGTGAGTTGCACTAGGTCAGGTCTGGACATAATGACAGCACGAACAAGAATCTCATTCTATAAATCTGATTTTTTCCTTCCTTCCTTCCATCCTGTCAGCCACTTGCTACTGAAGGTTAGGGCACCCACAAGAGAGATGTGTGCCTAGGGCTGGGAAGAGTGGATTCAAGATTTCACAAGTGCTTAGAACATGGCAATGAAATGCCCCTCTCACCACCTTATCTATGCAAATATTTAGCCAGACGTTTTCCTGTTGGAGAATCATTTGCTGTCTCACTTCACTTATTTACTCACCCAGGTAGGAAGTTTTCACAGAGCAGTCCCTCTTGTACCTCCAAGTGTGTGCTGAGTAGGTTTATTAACAGCCTTACTGCTGCATAATTATGAAATTAACCTTTGAGTCACTCCCATCTCTTTTCTAATTTTCTGCTGTTGTCAGTGGAATATGCCATGGGAAGCTCTGGGTTTGTGCTTCCCTGTGTGGCTCTTACAGGCCAGAGGCAGGATCCTGGGATAACTCAGCCTTTGCTCCAAGGCAGCAGAACCATCCTTCCCTGACAAAGGTTGGCTTAGGATTTTTTCCCAAGTTGCCAAGGCCTACAAATAACCATGTATGCTATTTTTGAATATTGGCATAATATTGGTATTCTCAGTCTTCTACAATTTTAGTCGTTCACCACTTTATTAAAAATGAAGGTCACAGGATTGGAGAACTTGTTAAATGATTATTTTAGGACTGGGCTCAAATCAATAGGATGTGCCAACCAGAAACGTTACGCCCAGCAGATGCTGTATAACATTCCTATTAGTTATTAATTGGCTTGGAAATGCTTAACTATCTTGTGTTTTTCAAATACAGTGAATAGTGAGTTTTTAAAAATACTTTTAGCTTTCTTTTTGCACCCATTGCCATCAGTTTGGCCTGTTACTTCTCCTGCTGGTCTAGTGACTTGGTTGCCCACAATTCCTTTCAGAAATCCTGCTGCCTGTCAATTTTTCGCTGGCACTCTGGTGGTCCCATAAGAACTTTGGGTTTTTAGTATCTTACACCCTTGTTGTATATAGTACATTTCCCCCCCATCATTTTCATATTCATACTGAGCCAAATTGTATTTGGCATCTGATACCTGAGTTCCCTGTTTTTACCAATGATTATATCTGAGTGAGAGGGAACTGATTTTTTCCTCTTTCTAATACTGATCAACTTAGTTACTGATCAAAAGAGCTGTGTCACGTGTACTATGAAAGTACTTACCTGGTTGCAGCACAACATAATCGTGTAGCAGTCATCAATTTTACACTGTGGGTTGGTTTTTGTTTCACAATGAGTTAAGATATTACCTCATATTAAATTAAATTTGTGTTTAAAAATTTTAACCTGAGCAGTTGAGGCGTAGATGAAATTGAGTGTTGGGATACTGAACCAAGCCACCATAGACAAGAAAATCTGAAATTCTGTGCACAAGCTCTTTTCTTCTCCTGGAGTCTTCCCAGGGTTTTGTTCCCACTTATTTTTTCTGCTGGGTATTTTTTTTTTTAATGTCACTGCAATTAACCCTTGGAAACCTCCGAAAATTATTTTCCTTTCTATTTTTATTCTGGCTTTTCATCTTCTGTAGCAATATTTCTCCTTTTCTTCCGCTTCTTGCATGTGCTACTGTGCTCCTGCTTCTAATTCCTGAATGGATCCCTTTAGGGTAAGAAAATAAATTAACATTTTTGTCTGTTTTGAAAATGCCAGGGAAATCTGGAAGCTGTTATCATCCCATGGTGGTGTAAGTGCTGGGCTCTGGAGGGGAAGGGAGGGCAAGGCAGGGAGTCAAAGCAGGTGCAGCTAGGACTTGAAATGGGGACACAAGGTGATCCCTTTGGAGAAGAGATCTCTCTCTCCATCCCTCCACTCCTGCTTCCCCTTGGGTACAGGAGTGCTCAGGCTGCAGCAGTGGAGTTGCCTGGGCAGAAATCTTGTGCTTTGGTGACTTTTAGCTCTTAAAGAGGAGATATTTCTAAGGTGAAACTAAATTCATGGTTTCTTTGATCTTGAAAGTAGGTAATAAGAAATTTGCATTCCTTTTTATTTTCCCTGGCCAGATTTATAAATCTCCATTCAGAAACCACAGTCCAAAATCCAAGTCCTCCTCCTCCCTCTGCAGAAGCTGTTATCAGTGCTGCTGGCTCACATGAGATCAAGTAGGCACAAAATCCTTGGTTTTCCAGCCCAGATCTGTGTTGTTGTTACACCCAGTCCTGGTATATTTTGGGATGTTATCCACTTTCCAAGGAAAGGTGGGATTGTCTGAGATGTTCTTTTCAGATGTGTCCCACCAGTTTTGGGACACTCTGTTTTGGCATAATTGCTTCCTACTGGCTAGGAAAAGGTATGGTGAAAATATGGAAATTCTGTCTCTTAATAATTTTGAGGCTGCAAATTGTTCAGAAGGAGTTTGAGGCCAAATTGATGAATTCTGGTCAACCCTGAGATGGTGTAATTGCAGAGCCTGCAGCTCTGGTTATCCTCCAAACCTTGACCTTCATTCCTTGTCATGCTCATCCCTCCATTCCTTCCCTCATGTTTCAAAGATAGAAGGAGAAGGCAGAACTTGTGCTCTTTCCCTGTCCATATCCAAGTGAATCACCGCTGCTGATGCCGGCCGTCACCAAGGCTCTGCCAAGGGTTTGGGAGTCCTTGCCTTCTCTCTGCACAGCAGAGTGTATTCCATTGGGATTGGAGCGGGAGTGGGAATGGCCGGGGGGCTGGGATCCGTGGCTGCTGTGCCCCCCGTTCCTTACGCAGCCCCGAGTGTGAAACTCTGCCTGCTCTGATCTTTGTTCCTGGACGTTCCTGAGGTTGTGAGCTTGTCCGCCCGCTGCCGGGAACGTTTGACTGGAGCTGAATGTGAGATTTTCTTAATGCTCCTATTTTTATTTTACCGGTGCTTTTGCATGGCTAATCAAACACAAGCCTCCCATTGTTCTCCTCGCTTCTTCCTCCCGGTGCGTGTTTATATTTAGTTATTTTAATAACCACGCTCAGGGTTTGTAATCCCGCAAGAAGCCGTGGCGGCGGTGAGCTCCTGCCGTGGTTCCGAGCGCGCCGTGTTCCCGCGGCAGATGGCTGCTGTGTGATGCGCTCCCGGCGCGGTGCCGCTCCCGGGCCGCCCGAGCGGAGCGGGNNCGGGGACTGCCGGCCCCGCTGCCGGTGCGCAGCCCCCGCCGGGCTCCATCCAGCCCGATTTCCATCCATTCATGAATCCGTGACGTCAGCACGTTCGGTGCTTCTTTGCAGCAGGCTGCAGGATTGTGTGGGTGGAATTTCCTTTTATTTTGCAACACTTCCTTTTTTTTTTTTTTTTTTTTTTTTTTTTTTTTTTTTCTTCTTTTTT
>VZTN01021371.1:968213-993246 GCA_013400515.1 Erpornis zantholeuca | reverse complement strand
TTGTTTTTGCCTTCCATCTTTTTTAAAACGAGAAAATGGAGCATCACATAGGAAATCTTCATGCTTGTGAGTATTTGGGGGAAATGTGTTTCTGTGAGGGGTGTGTGTTTGTGTGTGGTGTTTAATGGTCAGCGTTCCCCTTTTGCCATTTATTTCGGAAGGGCAGATGGATGTTGCATTTGTGATGGTAAGGGCTGAAAAAATGATGCTGAGAGAGGGAAGAGGAAACATGAAACCTTAATTTATCCATCACTGCATATGAATCCGAGAGCTGGCCTGGCCTTTGCCTGTCGGTGTGCTGGACATTTTTCACTTGCAATTCTGCACGTTATCTTCTCGTGCCCCCCTTTTAAAGGGGAAGGGAATGGCAATGGAGAATGGATATAAATGGAATATAGAGGCAATGACATAAGAATTACTAGATAGTGTAAAGAGGCAGAATTGTAATTTCTGCCTTTTGGGGAATTGTAATTTTATTTTTCCTTGTGGGCTAATCAGACAATTCCTCTTGTGTGTTACAGTGATAAATAATTTAGTTTTATTTCTGACATGAAGGAGGCGCGTTCTTCTTTCAATTGTCTGGGTAGGAATTTGCTCCTGTATTACTGAAAATAGCCATTTGAGCTGTCTCTGATGTGCTGAACACAATTTTCAGCCCTCATTTTCCTAATAAATGAGGGAGCTGAGAGTACCTTTGCAGTTAATGATACTGTTCACTGGGGCAAGATTTGTCATATTCCTGCTCACCTGAATGGGCATGATGTCATATTCCCTCCCAATGAAAAGAAGAGCTTCTCTTTATTTTTGTTTTGGGGGGTGGTTTAGGTGCTGCAATAGCTTAATCATATCAAACCACATGTCTCCCTTAAGTAAATGAAAAATAGGATATTTTAAGTAGATCTGGAGAAAGATGACATCAGGCCCATGTGTTTGGATATACTGATTTTAGCAGTAGGCAATCTGTTCAGTAGAAGAAGATGAAGGAATGTATTTGGGTAAATAATTTTGAGGGAGCAAATATGAAAATGTTTGAAAGGAGAGAGATGCAGTTGGTCTGGCTGGGCTATGTAGGCACTTTCCACAGTACCTGCTGTGTGGTAGCCACAGACACCTTGGGATACCCTAGAATGGGGAGGGCAGAGTTGTCATGGGTTTAAAAGTTTTTGTCACTATCCTTTTTGTTGTGCTCCTGAATGTATACGGGTTTTGTTTCTAGAGAGAGGCAGCCCTTTGAACCTCTGTCTGTGACAGCCTTCCGCTGAGAAACACAAATAAATCCGGATTTTGATGTAGTGGGGGTTTTGTTTGTTTGTTTTGCTCTAACACCAGTTTTGTTTCCTGTCTTTGGGGCCTCCAGTCTGAGTCTTTGATCTAGAACGGTCCTGTCATTCAGATTTGTCTTTGTCCCCTGCTGCTCCATAGTTAAATTTATAGCTGGCATTCATTCTGACCCCTGTGCCTGGAATTAGCAAGTAACTTCTAGCACAGAATATATGGTAGGGACTCCCACTGTTCCTCAGCTATAGGTGAACTTGGGTTTAATCATGTTTGGGGTTTTTTTGGTTGCATTTTGAACTTCCTTCTTTTGTCTCCTATTGTAAAGACTAGGTAAGTGTCTTATCTCCAGTGGATCGGAAAATTAAGTAATGGTTTATTTGAAAATCTCTGCCTAGGTAAGGCCTTTCACAATTAGGAGTTATTTAAATGTGGGTCTGCTCTAAGCAGTGGCAGGATAAGAAAAGTTTTAAGTATTTCCTGTTGTCTTAGGACTTTCTTTAATAGCAAGTGTGAGAAGGTGGCTGATTAGGCCAGGGCTCTTCCCACCTGGTACCTCTTCCAGGCTGTCTGCAGCTGAGATGTGGGGAGTGGATTTTCAAGAGTAGGGCTTCTCAAAATGGCAGAGTTATTTAATAAGGCTTTTTTTAAAATATGAAGATAAAAGAAATCTGGCATGGCTTGTGTGAACAGATTTTAAATCAGTGCAGGTTGTCCTTCAGCTCCGGTCCTTGTGGCCAGGGCAGGCAGGGGAAGGTTCATTGAGCCTTTTAGCCAAACTCTCACCTGAGATCCTGTGGAGGAAGGCAGCAGCAGGTTCAGTGCTTGTACAACTTCCAGCGAGTTCTCAGCCGTAACTGAATCCAAATGAGTCAACTGAGGCAAATGTTACCTCTGAAGCTCTCAGGAGTTTGGCACTTCACCAAGCCCTGTCCAGCTTATGGGACTTTGTTTTTTATCCCTCCTTGGCAAATACATCCCGTGCAGGGGCTTAGGCTTTTGTAGGCTCCTGTTTTGTGACATTGCAGCAAATCACTCTCATCTCCTGGGGAGTGGGGGTAAATATTTCACCCAAAACACAGACTACTTAAGGCTGAATACCAAGTTGGCAGCTGTGGCTGGGCCAGGAGCAGCAGCTCTGTGTGTAGTTTCTCCCACCCCTGTAAATACTCAGTGTGTGCTTTGACCTTTGTGCTCTCTCCTTGCTACAGCTTCAGCTGAGAAGTTGGTGGTTGGAGGGGGTTCAAAGGCTTTGGCAACAGTTGGGTGTAGGCTGGGAGGAAGAGCAGATTTGTCTGTGTAAAGTCTGTGGTTTATAAGCCTCTGGTGATGCTGTGATTGTTGGTGCTGTTCCCTCTGGAGCCATTGTTCCCTCTGGAGCTGTTGGTAGCACAGCACTGAGGTGCTGTGAGGGAAGGAAGGAGAAAGTCCTGGCAGGGGTGAGAGACTGGACTTTTTCCAGCATGGTGGGCTGGAGGAACGGAGGTCTCTGTGCGGACGTTCTGTTCATTCCAGGGATGCTTGTCCTTTCTGGTCTCCCATCTCTGTTACCTTCTGGAGGATGCCAAAATCAGTGCTGCAGCTGTACAGCTGTGGCTCTCCTGCTGAAACACAGGAAGTCCAGCCTCACCATCCTTCAGTGCCTGAGGAGATCCTCAGGGGTTGGGCCATCAGCTGCAGCCCAAGAGTGATCCAGCTGGGCTGTGCTGAGTGCTGGTCTCTGCAGGGTTGGGTGGCATGAGCCGTGCCAGGCTTCAGGAGCTCCTCTGGGATGCTGTGTTGTTTGTGTGTTACCAGAACAGAAAGCTGTAGTGGAGCAGGCTGGCACCTCTAACCCTGCGCTGTCACTAATACAGGCTTACGAGAGGCTCCTGAGCGGGGCATTGTGCTGCCTCTGTCGAGGAGTAATCCTCTTTGCTCGTGTATGGTGCTTGCTAAATACAACTTAGTACTGCTGTCATTCCCCATCCGAGATCTGCCAGCTCGAGCTTTCGAGTGTCCTTCCCAGCAGGTGCACCCAGGCTGGGACCTGGTGTGGGGTGACAGGGGCCAGAGCACTGCACCCACCCCAGGAGTTGTTGAACTTCTGTGGAGAGCTGTTGAGTTACTTTAATACTGGGTGTGAAGCACATAAGCTCTTAGTGCTGAGAAGTTTGTGTGAGTAGCTTTTACATGTTGAATGTGCTTTGCAAATGTTGAATAATTCATATCTACTATAAAAATAAAAACAAGCGTGGGAGTGAGTGAGTTTACCTGAGACCAGTCTGACACCTCACGTGAATTAAAGTGAGACTTTGATTCATTCACTGGATTCCTGAAAGCAGCACTGTGATATTGATCTTCATCCTCAAAGATCTTTCAGACATTAATTAATTTTAATGCTACTCTTTGGAGGAAAATAGGGTGCTTCAGTTTGGTGGGGGGGGGGGAATTCCAAGATAACATTTAGTGCCTTCATGTGGCAATGTCAGTGAGGCTGTAAGACCTTTGTGAACAAAACTGGAAATTTTTCTGGTGCTTGTTGTAAAATAGTTCCCTTTGAATCTTTAAATCTGTTGTTGTTATTTAGTGATAGTAATATAATAACGTACAGTAATTATATAGTAATAACATATAGTAATTGTATTGTAATATAATAACATGGGGATTGTCAGTCAGGTAAAAGTGCAGAACTGGGAAGGATGAAAACAGAACCTGAAGCCTGTGACTGGGTTTGAAAGGTTGTTTCCTGCTATGGAGACAGCTGGAAAGGCAAAAGAGTAGAGTGTAACTTAAGGTAATTTCTACGTTTCATTCTGAGATTTCAGTAGTAATTCCATAGTATAAAAGGCTAATCAGCATTTAGTCTGTCTTTATCCCAGCTGAATGTTTTGCAGTAGATTGATTGGGCCTGTGGCTGGAGGGTGTCAGTGGTGAGGGAGATGCCAGACCATGGTGTGTGGAGCTGCTGGTGTTCCCTGTGTGCACGTAGCTCACGACGTGCAGCGGCCACGGGGAGGGGAGCAGAGAGCAAATGGGCCACTCAGGAACGCTGATTTTTGTGTAGGAACCGCGTGGTCCTTGGTTTGTTCCCCTCCTCCCCAGAGGCAGGTGGCTGCTGGGTTCTCCTTCTCCCAAAGCACCTGGGCTCGGAGCAGGGCTGCTCTCCAGCAGGAACGTGCAGTCCCCGGTCCCTGCAGCCAATACGAGAGTCATTATGCAACACCACTTATTTCCTATGGCATCAGATTATGCAATTTCAGAGCAGAAGAATGCAAAGCCCTGGAAGAACACAGTAGCATTTTAGCAGATCCAAAAATACCTTCTGCAGGATAGAGGCAGCACTTCTGTGTGTAGTGCTGAAAATACGCTGTTACGTAAGGTGCTTATTTCCCAGCCGGCGCTTGGCAGGGCTGCCAGGTGAAGCAGGACGTGCTCTCCCTGCCACTGGAGAGAGGTCTCCCTGCACTCACAGGAGGCTGGATGGGCTCTTTGTCTCTCTTCTTCACCAAGATGAATTTTTATAGTCTTTTATTGTTGCTGTTCCTTTTGACAAAATAAAAGAAGTGGATGCTTGATTTCTCTTTCCAAATCAAGCACTGCTTCACCACCCCCCACAAATTTGTGACCTTATGATGAAGGAGGTTCTAGTGAAACATTTTTCTCATGGTGTTGGAAGTAGAAATTCATTTCTATGCTGAGAGCCAGGGCAGATGCACACACTGCATGTGGGTATCACCAGTTCTTTTAAGGTGAAGTCTGCCTCAGAAATCTATTAAATATCTTTGTAGGAGACAAGAGCATGCTAGGAAAGGGGATCTGGTAGATACAATCTGTTGGGATTTTGGCAGGAACATTTACCAGAGACTCTTAAAGAGACTAAACAGCTATTAAATAACAGAGACACCAGGCTGGCAGACAGATCACTGGTTAAATGATACGGAATAAGAGTAGGGATAAAAGGATGGTATTGCTGAAGCATTTTTCTCTGCTTTGGAGATGGCAGAGAACTCATAGTCTTCCCACCTTTTCTTCCCTTATCCAGATAGTTTAGGAATAATCTGTTTAGGCTGTGAGACTGCACAGGGAAGGTGCTGAGGGTAATAACTAGGGGAGGCCACCTGTAGGGAGTACCAGAAGGCTCTAGTGAACTTGGGTGATAAAGTACCAGTTCACTTTAGTGTTGGTTAAACACAATTCAATCTTAACATCCAAGCGACATTAGGCTCTGACATAGCTTTTACTGCTCAATAATGAGATCTTAGGTTGCAAGAGACCTATGGAAATTAGCTCAGCATCCTGAAGAACAAAATGATCATTGTGCCTTTGTGCATTTCTGTGGCATTCTGCCCTTTCTGGGAATCTGGCTGTGGTCTGGCTTCTTCAACTACCCAGAGAAGCTGCCCTGTCCCTGGAAGTGTTCAAGGCCAGGTTGGATGAGGCTTGGAACAAACTGGGTTAGTGGAAGGTGTCCCTGCCCATGAATTTTGAGTTTTTTTCCAACCCAAACTATCCTGTGATTCTATGTTCTGTAACTCTAAGGCGATACAGGAGAAATGGAAAAGAGGTGATCAGAGACTCAGAGCAGGTTTCATATGGTGTGTGAGAAGGTCAAGTGAGAATTGTTAGACTTGAGAAAAGATGCTGGAGTGGAGGATGGGATAGTTTTTAGAATCACAGCTGGAATTAAGGAGATAATAGGTTCAGGTGTCACTGAAGCAGTGAACACCTGGCTGTTTGAAGAAAGAAAGGAGTTAAAGGCACGCAAAGTGAAGAGCAGCTGGTGTTACCTTCTACAGCACAGAGTTAAGCTACAGAACTCCCTGCCACAGCACAGTGTTTGCCAAAGTGCTCTGGTTAAAACCATTCCTTGGCACGTTTGTGCAGGAGCAGTCCTTTGTTGCTGAGGCACAGCCAGCAGGGCAGTGTGCTGTGAGCAGGGCACCTGGGGGCTCTGCTGGGGGAGCTCTGGCTGCCTTGATGCCTTAAATGGCTCCCTAGAAACAGAGACTAGACAGGCATAAAGGAGGTATTTATTTGAAAGGCCTTCAGAGGCACACTCTGGGCTCCAGAGGCTCCTGCCTCAGTGCATCCCAGCATGGACAAGGACAGCTCACGAGTTCTTCCTACTTTGCATCAA
This sequence comes from Erpornis zantholeuca, assembly GCA_013400515.1. NCBI lineage: Eukaryota > Metazoa > Chordata > Aves > Passeriformes > Timaliidae > Erpornis > Erpornis zantholeuca. The sequence goes on along the minus strand of VZTN01021371.1, from coordinate 986,852 downwards.
TTCCCCAAGCAGAAGCCAGGTAAGGATGGAATTTCCCCAAGCTTGCCCCCTTCTCCCCAAGATGAAGGTTTACAGTTTTTGTTCTGGGTGTCCTTGGGGAGAGCAAGTTAGAGGTTTTGTTATGTCTATCTTGGCATGAGAGAACAGCACTTAACGAGCTACAGGACACTTCAGAGTTACACTGGGCAGTACAGGATTGGAAAAATGTAAGAGTTAAAACCTAAGGCATCAGCCTGCACACCCTTCCCTTGCCTTTGCAGCAGGAAAGGGGATGGAGGAACCTCCTGAGCTGCTGTGGCTACATCCTGCTGCTGCGGCCTAGGTGCCACTTCTTCCTCCTCAGCCAGGCCTGCTTGGGACGTGCCAGGTGCCAAGGGAACCTGCAGCTGGCTCTGCACAGAGCCGGAATTCAGCCTTCATGGATATTTCTTGGCTGGTACATGGTGCTATTTTTGTCAGTGTCAGAAAGGCTTCAGGCCACAGAGCTAGACAGGGTTCTCCTTCTCACTGGTAAAGCCACAAACAAAAGGATATCACAACTAAAATCACTTTGCCAAAAGTGATGCGTCCCTTTTTTAGATGGAATATATTGAATAAAGGCTAAATTAAATCATCATGAAGTCAAGCTTCTGTTGTGATAACACAGACTACATAGTTACATGCCTGTGGTCTCATGTGCTTAATACCCACGGCTATGTTAAAATATTCTATTAACAATTTTAAATGATGATGATGATGATAGTTGTGAGCCATAAGCAGTTGCTACCACATCACTCAGGTGAGGATTAGGGTGTCTGCAAAAGAAAGTCGTCTTATGTTGAGGTGGCATCCAAATATTTATTGAGAGAGGAAGTAAAAGTATGTGTTGCAGTGAGGATTCTGCAGGAGGTGCAGAAGTAGTGTAGTGTTTGTCTGACAACCTGAAGGAGCAGTGTAAAGCACAAAAAAGCCAAGTGTTACAAGACTTCATTTTCCCAGGTAATCGTGCTGTTTGTTGTAGAGAAATGTTTATATGCAGAAATAAAAACAGAGCTGTTGCAGGGACAGAAAATCTCTGCTGGTCTGCTGGTCAGATGGAGAATTTTCACTTGTTTTACCAGAAATTGATTGTTTTGGCAGTATAATTGTAATATTTAAAGATAAGGCTGGGTTGTGGCTGGGCATTCATGTGGGTGCGAGATGGGAAGAAATGTGCTTGCTTGAAGGAGCAGCATGTCTTGAGAAAGGAGATTGATGCCTTAAAAACACCCAAACTTTTGCCTTGGTCTACTCCATACTTGGCTTAAAGGTTTGCCCATAGCCTGGGCTGGGTTATACCAAATTGATGTGGGCAAGCTTCAGAGTGTAGTTTCTTTTTTTACAGCCTAACAAAACAGATAATGTAACTTATAAAAATGTAATGTAGTTAATTAATGGAATAATTTAACTTTAAAAAAATTTCAACCTTCCTGAAAACAAAGAGTTTGCCTTTTGGTGATGTGTAACTCATTCTGTATTAATAAATCTGCTTTTACTTTTTGTTTTCAAAGCAACCATGCAAAACACAAGCCTATATTCTAAGTAATGTAAAAGGTGTGTCAGAAGAGGAGTATTTCATCCACTCATGGAACATTTTCCTCTTCAGGAGACCAGGAGAAGAAAGTCTGTTGCAATCCTGTGTAGTAAAACCACATGGTTCAGACCCCAAAGGTCAGAAGTGACAACCAAAGCTCTGGGACTTGACAATTCAGCAGCTCTCAGTTGTTCCTGTGCTGGAGCTGTAGAGATGGGAGAGAACTGTGCATCAGCCTGTTGTAAAAATTCCCTATAGGATTTGAGAGAGAGTCCCAAGGAGTAGGAGAACATGATGCCTCTGCTTTATAGACATGCTTTTAGTAGTTTTGTTAGATTTTAGAACATTTCAAGGCACTGTCACAAGCCACTGGTTGAGATGATACACACATGAATTCCAGGCCTGTTATCAGTGAGGAAATGTGTAGTTACCTTGTTGTGCCCACTGTAACCAGGCAGAAATGACACCAGGAAAAAGCAAGGAGACTCCAGGGCTTGGCTGTAAGTAGGGATCTGGGCAAGAACCTCCTCTGTCTGTGGTAGTTCCATGTACCAGCTGGATAACTTCTGCCAGCAGCTCTGTTTCAATCCCTAAACATGGACCAGACAGTTGCTTTTGTTCCCTTTGCATGTTGGGAGTGCAAGCAGAGATTATGCTTCACTGGCTGAGATAGAAATGGCATTCAGAGAAGCAAACTCGGTGTTACTGGACATTTGGGCTGTCACCAGACTGAGTGGTGGCCTCTGTGCTTACACCACCTTTCCAGCACACTGACTTTTTGGTTGGTTTGGTTTGTGTGCTGTATCTGGAATGCTGTGTCTGATTTGCCACTTGATTTTTAGCACAGCTCTTTCAAGGAGAAACTTTAAAGGAGGAGCTTCAGTAATGGTCCACGAAAGGCATTGGATTAACTCAGCTGTGTCTGCAAACCTGAGCATTGCCTTGACACTCCTATAAATGTTGAACTTGTGTAGGCAGCCACGTGCTTTGGTGGCTCTGGGGGAGTGTGAGGACACTTCCTGGATGGCTGTTTCCAGGGGCAGACACAATAGCAGGCAAGGTGTGAGCGTGCCTTGGTAGCTGATTCACCCACTTGGTGATTCAGGTAAACTCTCACCTTTCTATAGTTTTAAACTGCATTTTGGGCTGTCTGACATGTTGAGGTGCAGCCTCACTCTTCCCAGAAGAGGTGCATTTCATGCTCCTTTTGTCTGGGGGCAGTGGGATTTTGCCTGGAAAAAAATACTTTGCATGGAAATGGAGTAATTTACAAGAAGTTGTGATTGTACAAAATTCCACTGAGCCTCGAATGCCCTTCCAGACAGAAATTTGTTAGTGCAGAGTGCAGGAACTCATCAAAACAGTTCAAATCCGAGGGTCTGCCTTCAAGTCTCTGTGTGCAGCAGCACGTTGTGAAATCTAAGTCTCTTAAATATGCACAGTCCTCCCACACATGGAGCTTCCAGCTTTTGACTGGGAGGCTGCTGCAGCAGGAGCATCTCTCGGGTAGAAATAGCACAGCCCTTGGCTATGCCTTTCCCTGGAAAAGCTAAAGATGCACATGCAGGTCATAGACATTGGATCCCAGGATGGTTTGGGTTGGAAGGGACTTTAAAAATCATCCAGTCTGACCCCTGGCATGGCAGGGACACCTTCCACTGTCCCAGGCTGCTCCAAGCCCCAGTGTCCAGCCTGGCCTTGGGCACTGCCAGGGATCCAGGGGCAGCCACAGCTTCTCTGGGCACCCTGTGCCAGGGCCTGCCCACCCTCACAGGGAACAATTCCTTCCCAATATCTAATCTAAACCTGCCATTCCACCTTGTCCTGTCACTACATGCCCTTATAAACACATCCTGAATGGCAGTCTGGATGTAAAGAAACTTTAAACTTTCAATAAAATGTTTTTCTTTGCCTTTTCTTTTATTGGGAAGAGTTCAATGTGAAAAATCTCAGCCTTTTGGTACTATGACTAAAAAAATAGTGGGGGCATGACAATAACACTTGGGAAATGCTCTTCTGTTGTTTGAAGAGATGGTGAGGTGTAAATCAACCTAATTTCATTGGATTGAATCACATTTTGCTAAGGCAAGAGGTTGCACATTGCAGAATTTACTGCAATAGAAGAAAATTTAAAAAATTAATTTCCCCAGCAAGTCAGCACTGATGTGTTTTGGCAGAAACCACCTCTTCCCCTCCCAGGGTTTCTCTACCACTTTGCTTCAAGCTGGCTTGATAGGAAGCTGTTTTAAAAGAATGCTGCTGTTTCATGCTCTCCAAACAATGAGTTTGCTACACCTCTGAAAATCAGGCTGCTTATGTAAGGGCCTAAATAAGGCTGTATCATGCCAGTTTGAAAATAATTCCATAACTTTTGTATGCCTTCTCTCCCCAGGAAGCACATACAGGGGCATGTAAAGTGGCAGGATACTGTGCCTAAAGGCTTTTTTTATTTGAAACATCTCAGTGTTGGAGAAGGCAATTTGATCTGGGAAAACAGGCCTGATATCCCTGAGTCTGGGGCTTTGTTCTTGACTGAGCTGTGTAGTGAAAAGCTGTTCATTCCGTTAAACCTCCACAATCAAACATTCCAGACACAGAAAACTGCATAGAAATGGGAAAGCAAAACCGTACACTGTAGTAGTGTACTCTTGAGAGTCACATAACAGTGAAGTTATTTTATCCTCCAAGTCTGATTTGCTCCTTAATGCACTTCCCAGGGCCTAAATTTGAGATATTTTGGGACACTGTTGCCTCAAATTCTGGCCTTTACATTTGGGATTCTTGCAGGACACCTGGCTGATGTTTTATTTGCATTGCTTAATACTCCGTGTTACAAAAAGCAGATTGCTCTGTGGGAACAGTGGTCACATTTTGCTCTTGTTTAAACAATCACTTGTCACTCCCTGACTCTAGGTAGTGAGCAGCAGCTGTGCCCAGGAACACGCAGTTGGGCTTGGCCTGGTGTTTTTGTGAAATCTTGTTCAGGTCTGAAGCATTTTCTTATCAATAACAAAATCTGTGATAATATAACAACTGCTGCTTAGTAGTAATTGTACTATGAGGTCACACTGCAGCTTCCCACACTGAGGAATTGGTCACTGTAGTGCTGGTCACCGGCAGGTCAGGAATAACCAACTCTCCAGCTTCCCATATGAGTCTGATCCAGCTCCTCTACTGGTTTGGGCTGTGCTGCAACCTCTGCCTTGCTTACTGTTTTGCTTTCTTTTAAAGAGCAAAGTTTACAACCTAAATAAAGCTTTTATGCAAGCCCCATGTGCTGAGGCAGGATACAGGAAGGTAATCCAGGTTCCTGGCTGTTCCTGTTTGCTGCTGGAGAGGGCTGAAGCCCAGGGCAGGAGCTTTTCATCCTGCAGGCTGAAGGGCTTATCTCTCCTCTCTGCAGTGACCTCATCCTGAGGAGTTATGGCACTGAGCTGTTCCCTTGCCATTGGCTGTGTCCTACCTGGCCACCTCTTTCTCCCTTCCAATGGCTGTTTGCAGAGCCTGCAAATTTGCACTCACTGTAACTGATCTTACTTTTAACAAAATACTTTCTGTTAGGGCCATTTTTTTTATCCCCCTCTCAGTTTCTGATGGAATTTAAAACTGGACTTTGTTCCGTGTTGCAGGCTGAATTCACTCAATTACTTGTGGCCCAGCGTTCGAGCCTCTTGTTTCAGAAGGGGCTATGCCAAAAACCTGTTCCTGCAGTGGGCAGCTCTGGCAGCACGACCCTCTGACATCAGCCTGGCTCTGTGGGAAGGTGGCACCTCCACAGGTTGTGGAAAAAGGACCTCTCAGTGGAGCACGGAGCAAGAGATGGGGGCACTTCTTAAAAGGGATCCCAGCTCTTGTTTTATGTGCACTCTCCCAGAAGCTCATGCAGGGAAGAAGTGGAGATCAGTGGTGGGAGATCAGCACGGAGGGTCTGCTGTTCTATGAAGATCTCAGAGTTTTACCTGCTTACGAGGGTGATGTGTGTGTGGTTAGAGAATTGAACCTATCTTGCCACAATGGACATGGAGGGTCAGTCAAAGGTCCAGCATGGTCATAACTAGGTGGGGCTCTGAGGGAGCAGCTACAATCTGTCCCTTGGTGGACTCAAGCCCTCCATCACCGGATTTTGTTTCTCTAACACCTTGTCTCGAGGGTTTGCAAGGTGTTTCTCTAACACCTTGTCTCTTGTGGGCTGTGCCAGGCCCAGGAACAGTGGTGGGACTCGAATCATCAGTGGTGGGCCAGCTTCAGTCTGATAATGCTGTGGGAATTCTCTCCAAAGAATCTGTCATGATTTTGACCTTTAGGCCCTTGTTTCAAATGGTAGTGTTTGTTCACTGGGCAATTCCTGCAGTAGGTTACCGGGAGTGTTGCCTGAGTGGAGTTTCTGTTGGAACCATTTATTTGTTTCTTTTAGGGCAGTAATTATTTACCAAGTATCAGCGGCTGTCTGGAAAGTCTAGTTAATTATCAGCTCACCTCAGTGAAACTGCACTTAGTGAAAATACGTAAATAAAATATTGAAAGTTGTTCTTTTTCCTCTTGTTTCAGGTACTGGGCCCACGTGTCACATGTGAGTTGTGTCCTACGAATGCTCTGAGCATCCCCTCGGGCCGTCTCCTTGATGCACACTCACGGCATCATGGCCAGCACTCAGGAGCGCCTGAGCCTGTCTTCCTCTCCCAACTCCATGGGCAAAGCCTTCTGTGAGGACAAAGACTTGGGGAGGTTCCCCGACGAGCACCCCGCTGCCGGGAGCCGCCCGTCCCCGGAGCTGCTGGAGGACGTGCGGGAGCGGGGCTCGCTGCCCGCCGAGCTGCTGGAGGGCGTCAGCAGCCCGGGCACGGCGGCCGTGCTCACCAGCATCAGCGAGGACGCCCGCGACCAGTTCGAGAACAGCGTGCTGCAGCTGCGGGAGCAGGACGAGCCCGAGCCGGGGCTGCCGCAGGGCACCCGCAGCCCGGGGGACGGGGACACCAACGGCGCCGCCGACGATGTGAAGGTCCAGTTCAACCGGACGGGCAGCGGCAGCGGCGGCTTCCTCGAGGGGCTCTTCGGGTGCCTGCGGCCCGTGTGGAACATCATCGGCAAGGCCTACTCCACGGACTACAAGCTGCAGCAGCAAGGTAAGAGGGAACCACCGGCGCTGCTCCGGGCGGAGACGAGGGAAGGAACCCAGGGCTCTTCCCCAGCTCTCCACGCGGCCGTTTTGGTCTCGTCCTGCCCTGTCACGGGTTTCCAAGGATAAATCCTGCACTGTAGAGCCAATGGCCGTCGTGTGTGGCAAAGGCAGCTCGGGATGGAGTCAAAACCGAGTGCCCGTTCTGCCCCGTGGCTTGGACCATTGTGACAAGGCCCGAATCTGAGCTGAGCGTGGGGATCAGAAGGAATTGTGTTGAAGTACGTGGTACAACCCCCACGTTAATTTCTGGAGGGTTTTTATGCCAGATGGAAAACATCGACATAGGCACTTCAGAACCTGCAGGTGAAGGCTGTCCCCAGTTGACCACCAAATAGCAGGAGTATTGCTTCTCCTTTAAAATGTTTTTTATTTCTTTTTATTCAGGCGTATTTTTCCTCTTTAAAATATCATTTAGTACTTGTCTTTCCAAAAGTATGTTCTTTAATATTTATACCTTTTTCATTTAGATGTGTAAGCGTAAATGTGTAAGTGTATGCGAGTATAAATATATATAAAATCTGTAGCTTGGGGATAACTGATGTCCCAGTTGACTGCATATATATCTATATATCTTCCTCTATATATATCTTTAGGGGGTACTGAAAGCTAAAGAGCAGAGTATGCTCTGCTGTTGGTGTCTGGTTTCTCCCCTAGCACAGGGGGAGGGAGGTGGCAGATGGGAAAAGAACAAGCTGTCATTAGAATTAAGGAGCTGAAATGGTTGAGGCTTATGGAAAATGGGAACAGCCTGGCCACCGCAGTACCATGGGGCAAGGTCTCCTTTGAGCAGCTCCCATTTGAGTAATCAAATGGCTTTTTGGCACTGACAAATTATAAGATACAAGGTCAGAAACCTGTCTGAGTGGTTCAAATCTAAACCCCAGAGGGATGGGGAAAAACTCCTAATGTGAGGGAACAGAGCTGTTAAATAACATGATGAATTTGCCTTGAAATCAGCTTCCTAGAGTCAGTCATTTCCAGTTCATAAGCGAGCAGGAAATGCACCTCTGCATTCCAGGTACCTCCTGAGCAGCAGCCCTGTGTGCAAGGCTTTGCTTGATTTGAAACGCTCTGGCACAGTTGGTTCTGTTTTGTTTGCATGTTGTGAACTCGGTGTGTCACATGTGGTTCAGACAATAAATAAAAAAAGTGACAGAAAGTTCCCAGGGGGACTAAGGCTGCTGGGGTGACTGCACAATGGCACAGTTTTGGAAGGGGCTCTCTGGGTTGGGAGTCCCCCTTGGGAAGGAAAAGGAGGTTCTGAGCAGTCGGGTGACATTCAGAGCAGGCATTGGGCAGTGTCTGTGTGGCAGTGCTTTGGGTTGGATGCTCAGTGTTTGTAAGTGAAACTAAAATTTCCGAGGAAAGGCCTGAGTGGCAGTGGCCACTCCCAGCAATTCTCTGTGTATCCCACACCTGTCCCCACTGCTGCCTCTGAGCCACCCCGTGCTGATGTGTCCCTGTCACCTCGGACCGGTGGCTCTGGGAGAGCTGCCTGTGAGACACAGAGATCCTATTTCCAATCTAACTGGGCCAGCAGCTGCACAGGAGACCTCAGTGCAATCTGTGCTTTGGTGGCCCACAGGGGACACACGCTTTTGTAGGGAAGTCACCAAACGAAAAGATTGAAGCACTAACGAATGAAAGGGAGCAGCTGAGAGCAGTGCTGGGGCTGCAGGGTGCACACAGAGCTCCTTCCTGTGCACAGGGTGCCTTGCTGTTCTCTGTGTTGGGGGCACGTTCACAGCCACACATCCAAGGGCACTCTGCAGTTTGCTGCTGGCATCAGGCCCTTCTGAAAGGGCAGATTTGAACAGGCTACAGATGTGGTAAGGCTGAGGATTAATTGGGATCAGCTGTATGTAGCCTGTGTGGTTGAGCTGCATTTTAGTGTCTTCACTGTTAGAAAGGGGAGTGAAAAGAAGATTTTAAAAATATTATTATTATTTTTTCTTCTGGTGCTGCTCTGTTGTCTGTCTCTGGTGACATCTGTTACCCTGATGGCAGTACTGCACTTCTGTAACCCAAGGAGAAACCTTTTCAAACTGTTTCTGTGCTGAAACTTGAGGATTTTTTGAGAATATTCATGTTCTCTTTTCCAGATGATCTCATTCTTGCATCTTGCTACCAGAAAATCATCTTTGTGTGCATTTCATCAGCTACATACAAGCCAGCAGTTCAGTAACTGATGTATGTGATTATTTTTATTTTTGCTGTCTTTTAGCAAGAGCACAGAGGATGCATGGATTGTGTTTGTGCAAGTGGCTGAGGAAATGTCTGGGGCTCTTTCAGCAGCAGGGAGAGGATTGTGATGGCTTTTCATTTCCCTGGGAGCTGCTTTACAGCTTTGGGCTGGTGCCATGGATCTGTGCACATGATTTTTTTCCCCCCCTTCTTCATGAGACTACTACTTAAAGCCTCATCCAGGAGTAATCCTTTGTGTTGGGCTGAATCAACAAGAGGTGTAGGAGTCCAGTTTGGGTCTGCAGCCATGTGGCCTTCCTGTACTTAAAGAGGGCTTCTAAAAAAGAGGGAGAGTGACTTTTTACATGGGGAGGTAGTGATAGGGCAAGGGGCAATGGTTTTAAACTAATAGAAGAGAGATTAGGATTAGATGTTTGGAAGAAATCCTTTCCTGTGAGAGTGGGGAAGCCCTGGCACAGGTTACACAGAGCAGCTGTGGCTGCCCCTGGATCCCTGGAAGTGTCCAAGGCCAGGCTGGAGCAACCTGGGATAGTGGAAGGTGTCCCTGACTGTGGAAGGGGATGGGCTTTAGGATCCCTTCCAACCCAAACCATTTTATGTTGCCTGCAGGTGCTTTGTGGTACCATTTGCTGCTCCCTGGCATCCCTGCCCGCCTGCTTTGGCTGTCCTGCAGGCCTGGTCCTTGGGACATGGTGGTGGTAGTGTGGTTGCAAGTAGTAAGTGACAAATAGGTTTCATGTCCTTGAGCCCATATTGCCTGTGGAGCTTTGGCTTGTGACTTGGTGAAAGAGGGAAAAGATAAGAACAGCTCTTAACATGATTCTGCATTATCTTCTTGTTGAAGTTACTGCTCGAGGGTCCCTCCTGACAGCCGAATGGTCTCCAGAAGGGGTGTTCCTGTGCTTCCCTGCAGGACATGGGCTGGGCAGAGCATTGGCCAGCTGGGGGCTGCTGCAGGCTCTGTGCTGGTTGACCAAGTGATGCCCTTGGTGAAGGGTCATTCCTGCAGGGGATGTCTGCTTTTGTATTGTTCAGTGCCAGCTCATTATCTGAGGTTTAAGTACTTGGGGTTTGACCCACAAGACCTTCCAGTTGTTTATCCTGATTTCTAAAGGCTGTTGGTGAGTGCTTTCAGGGGGACACACTTGGTTCTTTTATTTGCATCTACCAGTTAGTTAATTGGGATTGTGGGGACTCCAACATTTCAAAGCAAGACTTGTGTTTCCTAGAGACTCATAAGACTTCCCAGCCATTTCCTTTGGATTAGGAAGCTGTCTCCAGGAGCTGCTTTCACCTTCCCGTTCATGAGTTGTGTGTTTACCGTCACTGAGAGAGTTTTTATGTGTCCCTGGAGAGCAAGGTGCCTGTCGGAGGGTGCTTGTGTTGGGAGGGTTTGTGTAACCCAGAGATGCTTCTTGTCGCAGTGCCCGTGCTGGAGAGCAGCCAGTGCTGGGAAAAACTTCCTGCAAATAGATTGGCTCAGCGGCTCAGGCTGCTCCTGCGCTTCTTCCCCATGGGAAATAGATTCCCATCAGTCTCCTCAAATGGTTCTTAATCACCTCAGAAACGCAAGTTCTTGCGCAATTCCTGCTGCTATTACACCTTAATTTATTTAGGAGAAGTACCCCACTGGCTTCTTTAGGCCCAGAAGAGTCTGGCTGCTGCACTGTATGTTACCTATGGTTTGGCTCTTTGTTCTTCTTGACATTCCCAAAGAAGTGGGATATTTCACTGTCACTGCACTGAAACCTCTTTCCTGAATTGTGCCCCTGACAATCAGGATGCAGATGGCATATGGGAGAGGATCTGTGTTCCCAAATAAACACGACATGACTTTGCAGGAGAAACCACATGAACTTTTGCTTACTTTGTTTACAGCCTCTCTCAGCCTTTGCCATTGCCGAGGGAATATTAGAGGAGGGGAGTATTACCTGATGGGGAATATTAAGAACAAACTAGGGTTCCAAGATGATACAGTTATCCATTACTGCTCACAATCTGTAGATGCTTCATGGAAATGAATGTCAGTGTTCTGTGCCCAGTACAGGAAAGACAGATGGAAAGAGACTTTGCACAAGGGGGAATGGCTTCCCACTGCCAGAGGGCAGGGATAGATGGAATTTTGGGAAGCAATCCTTCCCTGTGAGGGATGGGAGGCCCTGGCACAGGGTGCCTAGAGCAGCTGTGGCTGGAGAATCCTGGTGTAGTGGAAGATGTCCCTGGCCATGGCAGGGGTGGGACTGGATGAGCTTTAAGATCCCTTTCTCAGTCTATTCCATAATTCTGCTAGAAAGAAACAGCTATTTCAGTACAACAGAGTAGTTTCTATGTTGTATTAAAACATTGTTCATCAACACTCACAAAAATCATCTGTTATTTGCCACCTGCTTTCAGAAGTGATGCACTTGTGCATTGAATAGAAATACAGGTCTTCTTGATTTAATCATGAAGGAATTGATTAATTTTATTATTATCTAATTATTTTCTTTATTTAAAATATTTTAAATAAAAATATTTAAATGTCCAAAGACTTAAATGGCAGTTTACGTTCAGAGCTGCAAGCGGATCCATGAGTATGGAAAATAGCCTTGTGTCTGGGAAGGAACATGTGCTGGGGGTTGAACTCTGCCCTGCCAAGGAGAGGGAGTTTCTGCTGTGGATGAGCAATGTTTTTGTTTCTAGTTCAGTGAGCAGAAGGAGCGCTGGGGTCTGACTCCGAGGGGGAGCTGCTTTCCATGGCTGTGCCTGGGGAGGAGCCAGCAGCCACTGCCTGCCTGGTGCGGGGAGGGTCCCAGGGAAAGCTTCAAACTGGGATCAGACAGCTGGGATGTACAAGTTTCCCTTCAGTGGTGACAGTATCTAGAATAGACACTTTGGCACAATCCCAGCTGCAGCCCTGGGAACATCCCAACAGCTTGGAATCTGGATGAGGCGGGGATGCACCTTTGTATTCCTCTGAAACAGGGATCTGTACAGGTGTGACATCCTTTTATTTCAGAAGTCAGTGGGTTTACTTGTTGGGTTTGCTGCTAAATTATTTATCTTCCAAACTTAGATCTTTATTGAATTACAGTAAATAAACAATTGCCTGCCTTTTATCCTGCTGTTTGTGAGATTTAAGGTAATTTCAAGGTGACTGACAGGGAACAGGGGTTTCCATTTGGATGGGTGCAGCTCTCTTGAAGCAGTTTATACATGGCCACTGGACCACTCCAGCATTATCCCTACAAATGTGTGTGGGTACCGAAGAGAAGGAATTGTTTAAGGTTGTTTCACCTCTTTGACATTGATAAACACAATGTTGGTGTGGGAGAGACCTATTTCTGTGCCTGCTGCTGGTGGTTGATGTGCTTTGTGTTGGCTATCTTGGTGGTTGCTGCTCTGTGTTTTACAACCTGCCACCTCTGACTTTTATTTCCTGTTTTTGTTTATTTCAGGGAGTGAAAAAGATCCTCCATGCTTTTTATATCACTTGTGAATGTTAAATGTTTCTTCTAATCTATGCTTTTCAATGGAATCATGTACTTTGTTCAGTGTTGGGGTAGAGGGTCTCCTCCCAGAATTGCCAATCCAGGGTCCCTGGTACAGTAAATTGCTGCCTGCCAAGCTGGAGCAGCTCACCCAAGTGATTAGCAGGGTGGTGAGCTCTCAAAAAGCAGCTGGAAGGATGGGAATGAGCAGGCTGGAGGTGGCTGGGATGGCTGAAAGGGTTGCTGGGGCTGAGCACGTGTGGTGTGTGCCTCAGCTGTGCCAGGAGAAGGTGTCACCTTTGCCCCCAGGAGAGCCCACCCTGTGGTGCGGGAGGGACGGGTGCTGCCCTGGCATGCTCTGACGGTTTCCATGCTCCTGACCTTTTCCCTTATCCCATTTTCCACCCGTGCCCAGACACGTGGGAGGTGCCCTTCGAGGAGATCTCGGAGCTGCAGTGGCTGGGCAGCGGGGCACAGGGAGCTGTCTTCCTGGGCAAGTTCCGGGCGGAGGAGGTGGCCATCAAGAAAGTGAGGGATCAGAACGAGACGGACATCAAGCACCTGCGGAAGCTCAAGCATCCCAACATCATCGCCTTCAAGTAGGTGATGACCCTTGTCAGGAACTTTGTCCAGGCAAGAGCCCTTCACTCAAGGTCTCTGGGAAGGTTTTTACAATCCAGGAGCTAAGCTGGATTTGGGACAAAGTGGTGGTCACCCTTCCTGTCCAGTTGTCCATCTGCTGCTCCTCACTGCGTGTTCTCTTTGACAGGGGGGTTTGCACCCAGGCCCCGTGCTACTGCATCATCATGGAGTACTGTGCCCACGGGCAGCTCTACGAGGTCCTGCGGGCTGGCAGGAAGGTCACCCCACGGCTGCTGGTGGACTGGTCCACGGGGATTGCCAGTGGCATGAACTACCTGCACCTCCACAAAATCATCCATCGAGACCTCAAGTCACCAAAGTGAGTCTCAGCTGCTTTCTCTCACCTTAGTTTGGGATCCTGCTTAAACATCCCTTAGTTTGGTTTCCTCAAGTCGCCAAATATAAGTAACCCCCAGTTGTGGTTCTTCAGGTCATCAAAGTGAGTCTCAGATGCTTAAACATCCCCCAGCTGGGGATGTCTGTTTTTTCCTTTTCTTGAGAAATTGTTTTAAGTTTGGTCAAAAGGCTCTACTATTTTTTCCCCCATGTTGACTCAAAACAAATGAGAGTGAAACTATTACAACTTGTTGGCACTTAACAAGAGTGGAAATTTTATCAGTATCTTCCATGGTAAATAGCAGTCAGGAAATAGTTAATGATTTAATGATACCTGGTCTTTTTGGAAAGTGGGTAATTCTGTTCCTTCCTGCCTTTTTATTTTTTCTTCTTACTCTTCTGTTATTTCCCTGGTTTTCTGGAATGTGTCTTCCTCATCTCTGTGTTGCTTTCTGACTAAAGTGTTCTGGCTTCTTTATATTCTTATTCCCTAGATGATTATCACTTCTTTAGCCTGTGACAGTGCATTAAGATAATGCTTTTAGATGATTTACAGCATAGTTTAAGGTACAGCTTTGCCTCTGAATCCTCAGTTACTTGTTAATTTGCAGTTTTATTGAGATTGATTTTTGACTCGTAGCATTCAGAAATGCATTAGAGGCACAAAACACAACCAGCCAAAGAGAGTGAGAGCTTTTTTTGAGGAAAATACAAAATCTTTTCTTCCATACTGCCCTCGTGAGCAGTGCAGCCTCATCAGCTGGTGGTGTTGACTAAGAAGAGATTTACTCCAGTGGCTGTTGTGGTACAAGAAAAATCACAAAATGCTGATTTCTCTTTTTTTTTTCCCCTTCTCCAGTGTTTTGGTTACACACACAGACGCAGTGAAGATTTCAGATTTTGGTACATCTAAAGAGCTCAGCGATAAAAGTACCAAAATGTCCTTTGCTGGGACAGTGGCGTGGATGGCCCCGGAGGTGATCCGGAACGAGCCTGTCTCCGAGAAGGTGGACATCTGGTGAGTCTGTTCATGGTTGAGCCTTTCACCTTCTGCTCACTCACTTGGTTTCCCAGCACTTTCCATGTCCTTTCCTCATCCTGTGCGTGAACATGGGTTGCTCTGTGGTGAGCTGTTCCTTTCTCCTCCTGCCTGGTGCCCTGAGCTTTGGTGGGCTCTGATGGTAAGGGGAATGACCCAGGTGTGCTGGGTGTGCTGCCCCGCAGGCTCCAGCTGAGGCTCAGTGCAGACAGTCTGTGTCTTGCAGGAAGCAATCACAGAAATTCTTCCCTGTGTTGTTATGCAGCCCAGAGCTTTCTCCCAGTGCTGAGCTCAGGGCTCCCTCAGCAGCCTCCACAGCCAGGGTGGTTTTCCATCGCTTCTGGCCCCCTCCAGGGCCGTGCTGGAGCTGTGGGGAGCCCCAGCTCTGCTCCTGCCCCTGTGCTTCCTGCACACCAGGCTGGCTGTTTTATGTGCAGCCCCAGGATTGCAGCTCAGTGAATCCAATCCTGGATCCAGGAGGGAGGAAACCAGGATAGGCTGTAAGAGTTTAGGAACCTGTTTCCATCCGTGTGAAACGTGCTCTGTGTCCAAAGGAACACAAGGAACCATTCAGTCTCTGTGCTATTAAAAATGCTTGAGAGGGCTCAGCCTTGGAGTTCCTTTGGGAAGCCTCTCCACAGGTTTCAGAGCTCTCAAGGGAACTGCATCTCTGTTTCTGCCTCATTATTTCTGCATATTAAATGTCAGCAGCCAGGACACATGCCCTTCTCCCTGCTTTACAGCCAGGAGGGATTTTGCTTCCTGCAGTTTTTCAGCTTCAGATGCTGTCCCTTCCCTGGCAGGGCAGGGAGCTGCTGGACAAAGCCACGGGTGGTCCAGGGGGCAGTGGAATCAGACAGGAGCTGCTGCTGGAGTTCTAGCTTGGGCCTGGGCTTGACTTGGAGGGCAAGATTTCCTGCAGGGAAGGTGGTGTAATCTGTGGTGTGCAGCTGCTCTTGTGCCCGCGGTGTCCTGCGTGTTTATTGTGGATGTCCAGGCCACAGCACAGGCGGCTCCTGGGAGGAACACTTGGGTTGTTCTGGAAAGAACACACCCAGCATTTGTCTGCTGAGCCCCTCCCTTTGAATCACGGGATTGTGAGGACGAGTGGTGCTGGATTTCCACCCTTGGCTTTCTGTCCTTTAGAGTGGTTTATGGTCAGGAATATTTCCTGGAACATCCTGTCCAATAAAACATTTGCTCCTTCCCTCAGTGACTTGGAGATGTTGCTCTTTGGTGCCAGTGCCTCTGGAGTTCTCAACAGTGGTGATTGCTCAGACTCTTCCTTGCCATCCATTCCTCTCTCAAGATGGATAAAAATGATGTTCATGAATGCTGCCAAGAAATGAGAACAGTTCCTGAGCTGCTTATATGTCTGCTCTCTCTCATCTTTAACAGCATGCAGGAAAATAAATCTCTAATCTTATCAGGAGTCTTGAAAATCCTTTGTCAGTTCTTAGTCATAACAAAGATGAAATCAGATGAGTTTCCGTGGTAGTTTGTCCAGCCTCCTGGATCCCTTGCTTTCCTGCAGCCCACAAAAAAGGATTTTGAGGCGAAAAATACTCAAATTCTGCTTGTTTATTGTTGGTTTGGTTTTTTTTTACACATGATTTGAAGCCAATGAGCTTTGAAAGTGCAGTGTTTTTCGGATGAAGTTGTTTCCTGACTGGTGCTTGTTCAGACCTGGTAGCTTGTTCCTTAGAAGTTCTGTACTTAATAAAAGCAGCTGGATATTGGTACAAGCCAGAAACAGAAGCACCCTTCTCACCTTTCACCGGGCTGGGGGTCTCCAGAGGGATGGGACATGGAGTAAGGTGGCATATCTGGCTTGGAAATGGAGATGGTTGTGCCTCACCTGGATCCCAGCCCAGCTGTTGATGTGCAGGAACAGTGGTGGTGGTTCTCAGCAGCATTTTGTTTTCCTCTGTATTGACTGCTTGGGAGTTTCTTTCGTGTATTATTGGGTGATGATTGTATACAAAACAGATGTTTGCTGTTAAAAATGAAGGTTTTGGTTCTTTCTCGTCACTTCACTAAGAAAGAGAGGCAAAGTGAGTTATCTTACCTACATCTTTCAGTTCTTATAGGAGGTTCTTTCCCAGATTGAGTTCTCTTAATTAATTTTTTTTGCTTTATCCTTCCTTCCTTTCTTCAGAACAAAAGGAATATCAGATGAGACCTCATGTGCTTTTGGTACTGACAGTTATGCAAGTAGCATTTGTTTCCCAATTTCTGTATTGCAGTAGTTGTAGTGCTGAGTCTCAAACCTTGAAACTCCTACCTGGGACTACAGGTAACAGCAGAGGGAGCCTTTGGTTAGGGAAAAAAAACCCAAAACCAGTTAAATGAAATGTTAAAAAGCCACAGAACCTTTGTTGTGTTGTCTCTGAAAGATACTTGTCAGTCTGTGCAGTAATCATCTGTTCTTACCAGCAAGAACAGTCCAAAATCTATCTAAGAGTAGACTTTGGAGTCTTTTCATTTAACAGAAGCAAGACTTAATCTGTACAGAAAATGTGCTTTCAGGATCTTTAAAATCCCACAAAGAAGCAGGAAAGGGTGGGTAAAAACCAATGTGGTTTTGTGCTGAGCCCAGTGCTGGAGCAGAGGAGTTACCTGGTGTGTTAAAAACCACTGTTGCACCTACTTGCAGTTTCAGAGCAGACACCCCTATTTCCCTGTTTTGCCAATGTTTTTTCCATGCTCCACATGGTTCTGTTAACAGCTCCTGTGTGAACTTGATTTGTCCTGGTTTATTTCTTCATCAGGTCATTTGGGGTGGTTTTGTGGGAGCTGCTCACGGGAGAGATTCCCTACAAGGATGTGGACTCTTCGGCCATCATTTGGGGAGTGGGCAGTAACAGCCTCCACCTTCCTGTCCCTTCCACCTGCCCAGATGGCTTCAAAATCCTCATGAAGCAAACCTGGTAAGAGCCTGAACCCCACACAGCACAGACCTAGGGCTGGCTCCCAGCAAAACCTGTGAAAGTCAAGAGAAAAAAACCTGTGAAAACCTGTGAATGTGGAGCCTGCAGCAGAGGGCTCTTAGATACTCTCACACTTGTCCTGAGAGCAAAAAGTTTTAACATTTTGGATTCTGCTTTCTTGTGGCAGCAGGCTAGGACGCCAGGACATCTTCAGGAGCCTTCACAGAGGGTGTTGCTTTGCTGTAGCAAAGTAGGGGGTAAAAGGTGGCTCTGTGAGAAGACAAAAGGAACTGGAAGGAAAGTAGGGGTAAAATACCTTGAGGCCACATCCAGAGTGAAGGGAACTGATTTTGTGAGCAACTGGCTTTTGGACTGGACAGGGAGAAATATGAGCTTTCTGTCTGGAACACAGATGTTCCAGGTTCAGATATGGAAAATGCTGTCAGTTTCCTCCACCTACCAGATTAGAATTGAAATCCTTTGTCTTGGGTTTCATTAATGCTTTGTCCTTGTAATTACATCTTGACACGGTGTAAAGGGTCTTCCAGCAGTCTCCCACTCGGTGGGTTTTAGCAGCCATCCTCCCCGTGGCACAAGGGGAGAAGAGGCCACAGTGTGTGGATCTTCCCCAGGGGCTGTTCACCCTGAGCTGCAGCCCTCGGGCTGTGGCAGCAGTGCAGCTCGGTGCCACACAGAGTACCTACAAACACTTGTA
Organism: Erpornis zantholeuca; assembly: GCA_013400515.1. Classification (NCBI taxonomy): domain Eukaryota; kingdom Metazoa; phylum Chordata; class Aves; order Passeriformes; family Timaliidae; genus Erpornis; species Erpornis zantholeuca. The sequence goes on along the minus strand of VZTN01021371.1, from coordinate 968,784 downwards.
CCCCCACCTAGTGGAGGGAGGTGGTTGGTGGGGGAAAGGAGGCTCGAGAAGCTGCTCTTGCCCTGTGCCAAGTGGATTCAGTCCTGAAACTCAAGCGCTGGTGCTTTTTCTCAAAAATCTGAACATTTTTGTGCTTGTCTGTGATCCCAAGGGCTGTTCAGTGTATTGCATTCAGGCATGTGCTGTGTGACAGCTCACAGACCTTTAGTGCTTAGAAGCACCCTGAATGTAAGTTTTCATTCCTAATAGATTGAGCCTTCCCATCACAAAATTTGGAAATTGATGGGACAACAAACCAAAGTATGTTTCTTCTTGACAAGTAAGTTAGGATAGAAACTGAAACTATTCCTATCTTTCACTCTGTAGTTGCATTTTCCGGTCTTAAATGTTTTACACCTCTTGTTTCTTCAGAATGGGTCATCACAAACCACCTCTAGCACAATTAAATTGTATTCAGCAAAAGAGAAACCAGAAAAGCTCCTTAGCTCTAACCTGTCAGCTGCTTGGTTCAGAGAACAGGATCTAATGAAACCCTTCCAAAAGGGCAGCAGAGGCTGGCAGTGCCCATCCC